>DVYQ01000013.1:0-10138 GCA_018236205.1 Emesis tenedia | reverse complement strand
CTAAACTTGTTGCAAATATCTCTACCGAATGTGAGGTTTCACCAAATCTCATTGTACATGGATACGAGTTAGTTTCATTCTTTAGTTTAACAAACAGCCAAAACGCCCGGGAACCTTTGGAGATAGCTGTCTCGATATTTGAGATATAGTTATCAAACATATCCTTTTCCATCTATTAAACTCTCAGGCGGTCAAAATCAGAACGGTTTCCATATTTCTTAAATTTGGCAGGATGATATTTGACTTTTTCTTTAAGGGTTTTAATTAATGGGCTTTTAAACCGAGGCGGGTATTTACACTGGAGAGGAATTAATTTAGATGGTGTGTAACAAGAGTGAAGGTTATTAACAATATCATAAAAGAAGATAACAGCCTGTTTCAAGCACGTATTCTTTAACTTCTGAGACGAGTTGATTTTGTTAAGCTCCTCATTTATTGCATCAAAGTTGGCTTTAGCATACAAGAATTTCTGACGGGGCTGAACAGTGAGACGGTGTAACTGAATAAAGCTAGCAATCATAGAGAACGATTTATGGTGAGGATTTTCTGACACTAGCGAATCCTGGCAAGGATGTACAGGTATCTGACAGTTAGATAAAACTATGTCAAGAATCCTGCCGTGAGTGTTTGTATGGCGATTATATTGTAGTAAATTGCACATACCTAAGATATCGCAAGAGTTCGTTTGAATGAGTCCCTGTAAATTATCAGGATATAAGCTGTCACCATCATCAGAAGGGTGCCAAAGAATGTTAGTCTGATTGAAGTCTCCTATTATTATAAATTTATCAAATGCTTGTCTAAAAATATGATCCGTCGTATTTTTACAAAGTTGTCAAATTGAGTTTTAAAAGAGTTATCATCATGCTGATTACATAAATAAAGAACACAAATATGTAGCTAAAATGGCCCACCCGAATTCAGGTTGCGGAGTGTTAGCGTAACCAATAGGTCTTCAGCTGAAGAAACCCCATTCATTACGTACCTCATTTATTAATTCACCCCCACCCATGGCTTGGTTAGTACGAGAATAATCACGGTCTCAACTCCAACCCACATATCTGTCATCAAAAACTCAGTATCAAAAACGTACCTATAAGCCATGTCTCTGTTAAGCAAATTACATCAAAGCAATTTAGCTGTAAATTTCTATAAAAAACAGATGTCTTTGTCTGCAGTCCACGCACATTTTGATAGAAAATGTTAATAGGAGCAATACTTAAAAATAATATTTGTTATTAAAGTGAATAACGAATTATAAGGTACACTCAACATTAGGCAGAAATATAAGTATACTCAATAATACTTCACGACCGATAGAAATAGGCAATAACGGCATTAAATACATACAGAATGAGCTTAAGATAATAAACGCTTGACAAAGACATCGAAATAAAAGTACATTTAAAGTTATTGTTAAAAAATATGAAGTGATAGCAAAAAGCATTCTTAAGTGCATATAAATACAGTAGAAAATTAAGAACCATTTAGCGAAAAGCGAACAAAAGTCAGTTGGGCACACGTTAAATACAAAAGACAAGAATAAGCCAATAAATGTAGTACCAAAAACATGACTGGACATAATAACAAAAAAACTTTTTAAGGTCTAGTTCCGATTTAATATCATGTTTAGGTGATGTTGAATATTCCCGTATAACAATTTTACATGCTTGCACCCAAATATAATCCTTTTTCCTTGGCGAAAGTCTTTGTTTTATTAAGAATAGTTTTATTTTCAATGGTTAGATGGTCATTAAAATAAACTTTACTGTCACCATGCAGCCCTTTATTCCGTCAGATTTTTATATTTCTTAGCAGCTGACATAAAATCTTGTTTCAAATAACTGTTAATAATCGAGCAAATTATGGTTTTATTGCAACTATCACCTCTCATCGGAACCCTCGCTATGTATGTGATTTGCTCTTACGGTATCTGACAATTAGTTTTAGTCCCAATTATTGCTAGTATATGAAACAGATTTTCAGAGTTGTGTACAGGAATACCTTTGATTTCGATGTTGTTCATCCTGGGCCGGTGCTCATTTTCTTGTAGTTGGATTTCCAATTTTCTATAACGTTCTTGCAGTAATGATATGTCATCCTTAGTTTTCCTAAGAATGACAACCTCCTGCTCCAAACCATCTACTTTAGATGTTAGTTGACTAATGGAGTTGTAAGTAAATTCAACTGACCGCTTAATTTCGGAGAATTCAGCCTTCATGGTTTTAGCTCAGTAAGCTGATTTTGTATAGCTTTAATGCTCTCCACCAATGACGGCAACGCCTCCATCTGAGAAGATAATCACTTTAATTCAGAGAAAATGCTATCCATATCGGATGAAGCTGTTTTGGTTACACCATAGCTGGGACTAAAGCCTTTATAACCAATGCATTTCCAAGCATTCTTCCTATCCCCAAGTTTCCTCCAACCAGCCTCAGTTATCCCGGCACATGGGAAATCATACTGCCCTCCACATAACGAACACTTAGCTACATCACTGACGGAAGCTTCGCATCTTTTGCACTTGAACATATTTACAGCAAGCGTTAAGTTTTGAAGTTGGGGAAAACGATGATTGAGATTGTAGAAAACTGACAGGTGTTGCGCGGGTCGTACGTGCAAACGAGTTTAAATGTCCACTGTATGAATTGCGACTGAATATTTTATCTATATATTGTCTATTTATTATTATTCATCTAGTTCCTTCGACGCACACCGCCGCGCTTGCAACGATAGACGATTCGCTGTCCACCAGCAACGATCTATGCAGCCGTAACTTGCCGCCTCCTGCACTTTTGTAATGAGGTTCATTTTCCTGACACAATTTAGAATGTACACTGCTCAAGTCGAATCTATTTTCACCTATCACTGCTGCATTTTTCTCCGCTACTTTTTGCCTTTTCCGCTATGTCGGCAGCCGCTGAACTATTAAAGAAGATAAAGTGTAGTGTATGACTACAGAAGAGTCAAAGTGGTTTTCCTGCTATTTACTTCCCTTCTCGAACCAGAACCTATTTGAATACATTCAATCGCCACTCCAACATGTTACTTTGTGGTCTAGAAAATTATTTGTCCCGCCGCCAAGCAGAGGTCATAGTGATTATCGCTTCTGGTCCTTCACCTTAGTCAGTGGTCGTCTTCTTCGTGGCACCAAGTTTTGGTACTAACCTTAACCAACTGAACTGAACCAACAAGTTTTATTTTTCTATATGTGACTAACAAACTAACACACACGTGTGTAACACAAATGGCTTACAAATAGAAATAAAACAATTATATTTGTTGTCTAGTTAGCAGTTACAGTTTATATTTATTTTATTACTTACTGCTGTTTTACTATTTTATATTTAACAACATTTTTCAGTTTTACAATTATGTTTCCTTTTTATATCTATACACCGTTCTTAAACATCATATATTAATACATTTTATTAACTATTTACCTCACTATACTAATTTTAAAATATTTTAACAACATTTTTATTTTAACTTTTTCTACTATACTGATTGTATTTTTAATTATACTATTTTGAGTCTACAGCCTGGTGTCAAGATAGCATAATATGTGTAATAACAAATTTATGTTTTTACTTACTTTATTTTGCGATCATATATACATGCACAAATATGTTTTGACATATTTTACTATTTATTTTATGCCATTCTATTTTTACATTAGTTTTACTACTGTAACACATTTTTTGTGTTACAGTATTCATCTATTTGTTTTTACATAATTTTTATTTCTAATAAGTGTGTAGTTTAAAATCCATCTAAGTCTATTTATTTTGTATTTTTATAAAGTTAATTTAAATACACAGTTCCATTTTAGATATTTAGTTCTATACGGATATTTGTATATTATATTACATATCGTTTATTACCTGCTGTATACATACTGATTATTATTTTCCAATTTACTGTTCTAATCGATATTTTCTGTCTTTTAATTAATAAATAATTTGCATTATGTTGATATATTTATATTCCATCATATAAATTCAATTAATTTATTTTTTCAGTATTTTTGTGTGTTGCTGTAACGTATGTTTATAATGTTGCTTCTTCCGGTATTGGTAGTCTTATTATATATTTATACGTTTATTACTCAAAATTCAAATTTACAAAAATGTATGTACATATACAACTATACTAAAATTGCTTATAGGTACTTAAAGACAAATGCGTGTACATTAGCACGCAGAACCTACACTAAGTTTTAAACTTGTGCCGTAGGATCTGCTAGCCCTTCCGTTTAACACATTAAATAAGCAGAACTAAAAGTAGGTACATAAACAATAATTACAATTATATTATTATAAACAACAATAATAATTATAAATATTAACGTAACAGGTAAGTAATTAGTAATTAATGCAATATAAATATTTTACAAAGGTATTGTTCCATCCAAAATTAATTGTTATTGTTAACGAATTGTGTGCGTGTGTGAGTGTGTGTGCGTGTGCGAGTGTACATGAGTGTGCGTGTGTGTGTGTTTGTGTGTGTGTGTGTTTGTGTGTGTGTGTGTGTGTGTGTGTGTGAGTAAGTGTGGGGTACATGTTTGTGACTTGGTATATGTGTGTATGTATATGTGTTTCATAACAAAGACTATTTGTATAATACAAATGTTAAGAATAGATTATTTTTAGGAATTTATTCGAGTCATCGGGGCTGAGACTTTTTAACCAATTCTTAATTGTGTATTTGAGTTCAAAATTATTTTTTGTTGATAAATCCCCAAGAATGTTATTAGCTTTATTGTATAGATAAGGCCCTAGAAATAATGCATGTCGATGTGCTAATTTCGATTTACACGAGGGTATATCAAATATGACTTCTTTTCTTCTTCTTTTCTTATTAATTAATTTTCCTATTATAGGCCTTTTCCTATGTTGCTGGGTAATTATACCGTGTATAAATAGTTGTCTCACCGTCAGAACTCCACAGTCATTATAGAGTTCGGAAGTACTAAATCGATAACATTTAAAAGTAGCGACCTTTAGAATAGATCTTTGTGCTCGTTCCAGGGGTAATATGTGTGATGTACAGGCACCTCCCCAAGATGTGATGCAATAAATAAGTATAGATTTGCATAAGGCGTCATATACATTAAACATAGTTTTACGGTCAGCCACATCTCTTAAATTTTTAAAAATATAAATGAGTTTACGAACTCTGGAACATAGGACATCAATGTGAGGTTTCCACGACATCCTGCAATCTAAAACCACACCTAAATATTTCCATTTATTCACACATTCTAATTTTGGACAGTTGCAATTTGACGTAAAACAGTTAGTGTGTACTTTAATATCGAGATTTGGAGTTCTACAGGTTGAGCTATTAAATGGGATCAATTTTGATTTTTCGATATTCAGTGTTAGCTGGTTTGCACATAGCCAATTAGATACTATTTTTAGGCCTGTTTCAGCATAATTTCGTGCCTCTTCCCAAGTCTTACCGACAAAAATTAACGCTGTATCATCTGCGTAAGAAAATATTTTTCCATGAGGTATATTCATATTACAAAGCTCATTCATGTAGACTATAAAAAGTGTTGGCCCCAAAACACTACCCTGAGGGACTCCGTAGTCGACAGCTTCGTCTGCACTAGTATATTCACCAACTCTAGTTCTTTGTGTTCTCCCACTTAAGTAGTTCTCTAGCAAGTTCAAGGGAGTACCACGAATACCCACATGTTCAAGCTTTTTTACGAGAATGGGAACAGAGACAGTATCAAATGCTTTTGCCAGATCAAGAAAAACTCCGATTACTTTGTTCTTTTTGTCTAGTTCCTGAACAACAAAATTAGTAAGATCGGATACGGCATTTTCTGTTGAATAACCAGACCTAAAACCGTATTGATTTGATGACAAAATATTAAACTTTTCAAGGAAGGTTGTAATTCTTTTATTTATAACTTTTTCTAAAACTTTTGAAATTGTTGGCAAGATCGAAATTGGTCTGTAATTAATGGCACTGTCTCTGCTTCCACTCTTATAAATTGGCGTTATGACCGATGTTTTATAAATTTTAGGAAAAATTCCTGAACTCAAGGTGATGTTACAAATATGCGTTATAAGTGGTACGATGACTGTTGCAGAATCTTGTATAACTTTAGTTGAAATACCATCGATACCAATTGCGCAGTTACTTTTTAATCTTCGAATAATATCCTGAATTTCAAATTCGTCAGCTTCCAAAAAACCTAGGGAATTAACTTGAGATGGCGAATTATTATGGTTTGTTAAACTTTGACAATTGGTGCAGATTTGATTAGCCAAATTTTTCCCAACATTTGCAAAATAATTGTTAATGTAGTCAATTGCTGCCAGTGGAGTATGCTTAGTTGTAAGTAGTAAGTCATTACTTTTTCGCTCATTACTTGTTCCTGTAATTTTTTTGATTGTATCCCAAGTCTTTTTTATATTTGTCTTATTTTTTTCTAATTCAGATTTGTAGTAGTCATTTTTTAATTTTTTCAAAAGTTTTGTGCAGAAATTCCGGTACCGTAAATATGTTATTTTCAACGTCTTATTATTAGGTCTTTCTTTCAGCTGGAGATGCATTTGGTCGCGATTGCGGATACATCGAAGAATACCTGGAGTTATCCATGGCTTAATAGTTCTCTGTTTACGTGGTATTTTAAGAGTACGAGTATTCCCTTTAATTATCTCTGAAAGCCTATTCGTAAGGAGTTCAGCGGCAAAGTTAGGGTCTGCCGAGCATAAGATTTCAGAGAAATCGCAGGATTTAATTTGCTTTTGGATTTTTAAATAGTCTGGCGATGAACCGAATTTTTCTTGACTTATAACTCGCGTTTTATTTTTGATATTTAAAATAATAGGGTAATGATCAGTTACAACAGTTTTTAAGACCACTGATTGACATTTGAGATTACTTCTTAAAACTACATGATCCAGGCATCGGTTTCCTCGTGTTTCCAGAGTATGATTTGGTAACAGGCCATGTGTAGCTAAAAGTTCCAAATAAGAAGCAGCATTCCTATCAGTGGTGTTAGGATGTATGTCAATATTTAAGTCTCCTGTCACGGCTATAGTTTTAAATTTTTTGTTCGCCCTAAGTACGTTATCCAAAGAGCAAAGAAATGGATCTATATTTGAAAAAGAGGGGGATCTATACAATGCTACTATTGCCAAAGTTTGGCCAATTTTTAAAATTAAACAATTTGCCTCCATAAAAGTGGGCTCCTCTACTGTCAGTTCTAAGGTTCTTCTTGAGTAGACAATAACACCACCGCTTTTATTTATACAATTTTTTGTATAGCCTGAGTTATATTTATCTATAACAGGAAACGGTTTATCATTGTCGATCCAACATTCAGTTAAAATTATTATATCGCATTTAAAATTAAGTCTATGTAAGAGAATTTCTAGTGACGCAAAATTCCTATTTACACTTCTAATATTCATTATTAGAACGTTAAGCGACCCTTGGTTTGTAGTAATGTAAGATCTGCAGGAGTCTGGCGAGCAAATAATGTTTCTTGTGTTGGAGAATTCATCGATTATATTGCATAAATTATGTTGAGAGCTCCTATCCATGAGTGTTTATATACATTGTTTGGGTACTAGTGGTGGTGCTGATTGAACTTATTTCTAACATACAGTTTTTACTATTTGATGTATTTTGTCTCAGTTGTGAGAATTGAGTCATTTTGTTAAAACGATGCTGCTTGTGTGGTATATATATTATAAATATGTGTGGGTGTGTAGAAGTGTATGAGTGTTTGAGAATGTTAGTGTTCAAGTTTGTGTGTAGTAAGTTAAGAATAATATTACTTTGATAATGAAAAATTAAAATTGAACATAAAACAACATAAGGACAGAATAACAACAGATAATGGACACATTTTAAATATATTAGTTTTTTTGCTTCAAGTCGATTAGGTGTTGTTCATTGCGGACTATGATTGCTGGTGAGCCTTCAACCTTTCGCAAAAATACTCTCCCGTTGGCCGTCCAACAGAAGTCGTAATTGTGGGACTTTGCAACGTCCCGGGCTAGAAAGAACAGTCGCCTTGCCATTGGAGTTAAAAACTCAGACACATATACTGGGGTCTTCTTACCATCTATTCCTAACGTATTAGTGTTCAGTCTATTTGTTGTATTCACTGCATTATACTTTTTAACAGCCTGCAGAGTACACGTTTTGGTAATGGTGGAGGTGAAGTCCACTACGATTGGCCGGTCCTCACTTCGTTTCCCTCGAATGCGATAGACATCCTTTATTGTATTTGATTGCATGTCTATTTTCATACTTTTATGCAGTTTTTCTACAAAATTACATAAATCCTGTTTAGTTTCCTTAGGTTGTGTGGGAATGCCACGAATTTCCAAGCACGTGCTTCTGAGAAATCTATCAGACTCTTCTTGTTTATTTTCTAGAATTTTTAAGCGCGATATGTATAAAACCCTTTCGTTTTCCAGTGATGATATACGTTCCGTCAATTCCTCACACTTTTGTATATAAAATTCTAAAGACTGCTTTATTTCCTTGTTGGTTTTACGTGATTCCGTAACCTCTGCTAAAACTTTTTGCAACATTGTCATAATTTCCTCCTGTTTATCAATGGTCGCAGATGACGCCGCCGGCGAGTCACTCGGCCGCTGGCGCTTTGATCGTGGGGCAGGAGAGGGCGGCGGCGTTGTCGCATTTTTAGTCGTTGATTGTTTGGATGGAGTGCGCTGCATATTTACTTATTCGAGCGAAATGTACTAAAAGTGGGAAAAGGTACTAGGAGCTCATAAGCTGTTGGTCTATTGTACTAACCGGTCGGTTGTTCTTAGACGCGTTGCGATGGCAGTCCGATCCGTGATTTGTTGTTTCCGAAATAGGGCGGGGCGGAAGGCGTGTGCGCAGGCAATGGATGGGCGGGTTTTCGCACGTCTCAAGATGGCCGTATTGAGACACTGTTGTTTGATCACTTTAAACTTATGTTGTCCTATTTTTTTAACCAGATTTAAACTTTTAAAAAATGATTTTATATATTAAAATAAAAACCAATAAAACTTTCTTCGCGACTACACACTTCGGAGGTCCGGGGGGAAGGGGAATTAATTTTATTCTTATTTTGAAAACACTTGTACTTGTTTCACTACTTTAATTATAAAGCCAACCGGTTTCGGTTACTTATGCATCCTCAGGGTTTTGTACTTATGTAATTCAAATAGTACAAGTGTTTTCATACTAAGAATTGAACTGCAGTGCCGACTTTTTATTTTTACTTACTAATTTTATATACTCATCGAAGTCGAGTAGTTAGCATCCCTGATAGGCAATCGACGGGGCTTGGATATCCCGACAAGAACAAGCATATGTGTGATCAGCAAAGATGTTTCTATTTGTGGGTTTTGGTGTTTATTAAATATATTTTAAAATTTACGAATATTAATATCGTAGAATAATACTTACAAGCTAAATAATTTACTTACATTCGGGTTAGATCATTTTGTGTAATTGATCAAGGGATTTATACTTAAATTATCATACGTTATTTACATTATAATTTTTAATTAACTTTGTTATAATTTATTAATCTATTTAAAATAGTTTTTGCTTCACTTAGTATTAATTTCGGCATCATTTCAGCATTACGACGCTCAAAGACTTTGAGGATTTGACCTCTTTTTCAATTTGGAGCTACCTAGCGGTAGTTAATTTTACTAGAGTACAAGAAATTATAGATTGCAAGAACACATATGTCTTATACATATCTCGTTTATTACCTATTTCGGTTTTGCATGCTAAAGTTGAAAAATAATAAAGAAATGTAATAATACTATGTAACGCTATAAGTTGCAATTTAAATATTTTTTTTAACTTTAACGAGATTTGAGGCCTTTTTGGCCTATTAATCTATCTTTTTTTTATATCATACTATAGCAAAAAGATATATAAGCAAATGATTCTCCTGATTTAAAGATATACCTATAGCCTATAGACACCAGATATGTTAATGGTGCGTTGCTATCCGTGTGGTGAGGTTGGAAAGCTACGTGCGTAAGCTATTGTAGTACCGGCCACCTTTCCTTCCAAGCCGAAACATGAGAGCGACAGGCACTGACACTGTTGCGGCAAAAATAATAAGGTGATAGTACCCAGGCCCAAGACC
>DVYQ01000012.1:0-10201 GCA_018236205.1 Emesis tenedia | reverse complement strand
ACTTAAGATTGGAAAATATAATTTTATTCATTTATTCTTCCTTTATTTACTCTCATATCTACGGGTGAGCCCGTACATGGTCCATCGAGCTTCGGAATAGCGGGATCAGTGTACCTTACACGTGCGTGATTTCGTTAATCGGACTAGTGACGTGGAGACTTAGTGCATTGCGTTAACCAAGCAATATTTCGTGACTTTGTCTCTGTGTTAATACATACTACCAAGCTGCGGATTAGGAGCTGCGGAATCTGAAGATTAAGTAAGCTGCAGGGTGAACACGGTGAAAAACTCTTCAAGTAAGATCTTTCCATTTATACATATTTATACAATTAAGAAGATGTCGTCGATTAAAGATATTTTAGAAAATCAAGAACAGTTGAGTGGAGCAATAGAGACGCTCTATACTAATTTTAAGAAAGACGGGGAGAGTAGAAAAACTGCTGCTTATGTTAAGAAGCGGCTTGATTTATTAGATAATTATTGGTTTGAGTATGAAGGGAATTACTCTAAATTATCGGCGATGGATTTAGACTACAGTACTAGGGATTATATCAATAAAAATATTGAGATGGTAAAAGAGCGCTACGGCAATGTAAGAGCTCATATTCAAAACTGGCAAATGACTGCAGAGGAACCTCCGCAGTCACCTACTATCAGACCTGCGTCGTTTTTACCCAAACCGAACGAGGTCCCGCAGGCGGGTGGGAGCAAACCGGCCGTGCAATCAGCGGCGACAGCTAGTAGAACGGAGGACATGCTTAAGAGGCAGTCTAGTAATTTTAAAGCCTTCCATCGCGCCATAACAAATATAGAATTAGATAATCTCACTGAAAAGTGGGAGTATGAAGACTTGCTGCAGTGTGTTCAGTCTCGATGGTCAGCCATTGATGCGCTGCACTGGGACTTAGATAGCCAGTTAGATGAATCCAATGAGGAGTATGAGCGCGCTTATGTGTCATATGAGCGTAAATATCAGGATATTAAGAAATCCATTAATAAGAAGATGTGGTCAGTAGCTTATAGGGCTCAATCTACTCCTCAGATGGAAATTCCTAGTTTTAGTGGCAATTATCACAGTTGGGTTTCTTTTAAGGATTTGTTTCATGAGGCTATACATTCAAATAATTCTATGTCCAATGCACAGAAAATGCAATACCTTAAGTCTAAGGTCAAGGGGGAAGCTGAACGGCTAATTCAGCATTTACACGTCAGCGCGGACAATTATAATATTTGTTGGGAAATTTTGAACCAAAGGTATAATAACAAAAAGCTAATTTTCTCGTCGCATATGAATATTCTAACAGGTCTGCCGAACATGCAAAAGCAATCTGTCTCTACCATAAAGCGCATGCATGATACCACTCAAGAATGTCTCAACGCTATTAAGAATTTAGGGGTTGATATTGGTTCCTGCGGCCCGATAATAGTCTATTTATTAACGCAAAAGTTAGACTCGGTTATTTTCACGGATTATATACAAGCCGTACAAAACCCACGCGAATTACCAGATTTAAAAGAATTTTTACAGTTTTTAGAAACAAAATTTACGTGTTTGGCAGAAATCCTGATAACCCCATACATAATTCCCAGAAATTTCAAATATTCAACAAGAACCAATCTAATAATACGTCATTTAAAAATTATGAAATACCTAATCATTATAAAACTTCATTTGCGAGCAGTAAAATGAAACCACACTCATTCATCAATAGGAAGCCCGCGTCATCAAAATATAGATGCCTGTTGTGTAATAGTTATGAACACGGTATTTATTTTTGCAAAAAGTTTTTGGAAATGTCACCCTCTAACAGATTAAAAACTGTGACAAATTTAAATCTTTGCACAAAATGTTTATCCCATACATCTGGAAAAGAATGCGATTCAGATAAGGTGTGCGGCGAATGCAATAAGAATCATAATCGTCTGTTACACGATGCGCTTACACAATCGCAGTATGCACACGCTGCAAAAGAGGCTCGGCGTGGAGTTCAGGGCTGTCACTCGCGTGGTGATTATTTAATAAATACGGACGAGATTACTCATGTCGGAAAACACGTCCAAAGTAGCTCGCATGTATCACTACATGACGATCCCTGTGAAGTTTTATTGCCAACGGCTATGCTTAAAATTCAATCTGCTGATGGTTCATACCATGTCATGCGTGCTTTATTAGATCAGGGCTCACAAATATCTTTAATCACTGAAAGGGCAGCTCAGTTGTTGAAAATACCAAGACAGCGATGCAAGGGCGTAATATCGGGTGTCGGAGCTAAGAATAGTAGTTGCAAGGGGATGGTAAATATTAAATGTTTATCGCTAACGGGTGATTATAGTTTTGAAACCGATGCACTAATTATGAAAGACCTTATAAAAAATTTACCCACTAGTTCATTTTCAAGACCGAACTGGTCATATCTCGACCAAATTAAATTAGCTGATTCGGAATTTTACATCAGTCGCCCGGTTGATGTATTATTAGGTGCCGATGTTTATTCGAATATTTTAATGAATGGTATTTGTAGAGGAGAGGCAACCCTACCAATTGCGCAACAAACTCGACTTGGCTGGATTTTATGCGGCACTGTCAAAACGTTTCAATGTAACGTTATTATAAATAATATTAGTGAGATACAAAAATTTTGGGACATAGAAGATATAGCGGAGTCTTCGGAATTATCGTTAGAAGATGAGTATTGCCTAAAATTTTACCAGGAAACCACAACGAGGAGAAAAGATGGACGGTATGAAGTTAGGATGCCGTTAAAAACAAGGTATGAAGATAGTATAGGCGAATCGAAGGCAAAGGCTGTTGCCCAATTTTTTCAGTTAGAGCGAAAAATTTGTAAGCAACCGGAGGTGTTGAAATCATATGCTTTATTTATGAATGAGTATTTAACGTTAGGACATATGACAATAGCGAGCGGTAACTTGAAACCCGACTGCTATTTACCACATCATTGTGTGCGTCGTGAAGACTCTACTACTACAAAGCTACGAGTCGTGTTCAATGCTTCTTCAATAACATCGAGTGGTATGAGTTTGAATGATTTAATGTTTAAGGGGCCAAATTTACAAAATGACCTCCAAAGTCTTCTTATTAAGTGGAGACAGTATCGATACGCCTATACAGCTGATATAGAAAAAATGTTTAGGATGATTTGGCTGCACTCTGCAGATCAGCAATTACAGAAAATTATTTGGAGAGACAGTTCGTCCGATAAGCTACAAGAGTATCAGTTGGCTACGGTGACGTATGGTACAAAGGCTGCACCGTTTTTAGCTATTATGACTTTAAGGCAGTTGGCAAGGGATGAACGGTGCAATTATCCAGACAGTCAAGCTCCAGAAGCATTAGAAAGCGCATTTTATATGGACGATTTAGTACACGGTTCTCACACACCACAAAGCGCCAGAAAGTTGCAATTAGATTTAATAAGTTTATTAAAATCAGGAGGTTTTAATATAAGAAAATGGCGATCTAATTTACCATCATTACTTGAAGGAGTTAGTAGTGAAAACCCTAATCAGGAATATGACTTTAAGCACGAGGAATCTTCAAAAACGTTAGGTCTTAGATGGAATCCGGAAGAAGATAACTTCCATTTTAAATTACAAATACCCGTATCCATTGCAAGGTCTACTAAGAGATCACTTTTATCGGACATTTCGAAACTGTTCGATCCATTAGGTTGGTTGTCACCAGTAACTACAAGTATGAAGATTTTATTTCAAGATGTATGGAAGGCTAAGATAGGGTGGGACGATGAGTTGCCCTCAGACATATTGAACGAATGGGAGCGATTTAAGATTGATCTGAGTGATATTGATGAGTGCTCAATTCCGAGATGGTATCAAACGAGTCGTGCGGATGATATCGAATTACACGGCTTTTGCGATGCTTCTACTAAGGCTTACGCGGCCGTTGTGTACCTTAAAGTTGGTGGAAAGGGTACGTCGTCTTCAGTAGTGCTGGTTGCTGGAAAAACGCGACTGGTACCTACAAGTAAAACTATCTCCCTGCCGCGCTTGGAGCTGTGTGGCGCAGTTTTATTAGTTAAGTTAATGGCAATGATTAAGAAATGCCTTGACAACTATAATATTAAGATTTATGGTTGGACGGACTTGGTTGGCTTAATGGCGATGTAAGACGCTGGAAGCCTTTTGTCGCCAACCGAGTAAGTCAAATTATAGAGACGATGCCCGCAGACAGTTGGAGATATGTAGCTTCTAAGGAAAATCCAGCTGATTGCGCTAGTAGAGGTCTCAAAGCTTCTCAACTTAAGGGGCATAAGTTGTGGTGGGAAGCACCCTATTGGCTACCTACTTATGTACCTGAAATAGAAAGTCAAAAAACATATTTTACCAATGAAGACATGAAAAAGGTTAAGCAGGTGAATGTTGTATTATCGTGTGATAATGATATTATTAAGATATTGGTTGAAAAGCAAAATTGTTTAGTGAAAGCCGTGAGAGTATTGGCATGGATTTTAAGATTTAATACCAGAAGAGAACGACACAGTTATTTAAAAATAAAAGAGTTACAGAAAGCTAAAAGTTTAATAATTAAGTATTTTCAAGGAAAAAGTTTTAGTGAAGAAATAAATAAGCTGAAAGAAAACAAAAGTATTAAGAGTTCAAGCAAAATTTTAAATTTAAATCCGATGTTAGATGAAGATGGTATTTTACATGTTGGAGGTAGATTAAAACATGCGAACATAGATTTCGACATGAAACATCCGATTATTATCCCAAATAATACGAGATTGTCGGACCTAATCATCGATCAGGCGCATATACTTACGTTTCATGGGGGAGCACGGTTAACTACCTCATTTATTCGACGTAAATACTGGATTATCAGTGGAAACAATGCCACTAAAAAACGTATTCGCATGTGTGTACAATGTAGAAAGCAGAACCCAATCTTCGAGCGACAATTGATGGGTGACTTACCTTCATCACGCACAAATCCGTCACGTCCATTTTATCACTGTGGCATAGATTATACGGGCCACGTGACAGTCAAGGCCAATAAGGGTCGTGGCATAAAAACCACAAAAGGATACGTGGCAGTGTTTGTTTGTATGGCGACCAAGGCCGTACATTTAGAGCTAGTATCAGATCTTACATCGTCAGCATTCCTCGCGGCATTGCGCAGGATGGCTGCTAGAAGAGGCGTACCTGGTCATATCTACAGCGATCAGGGAAAAAACTTCGTCGGGGCTGACAAGGTTCTGAGACAACAGCTTGAAGAGATCAAAGACACCATGAGTGACGAACTTATGACAGAGCTGGCGAACATGAATATACAGTGGCATTTTAATGCACCATCTTGGCCTTCGGCTGGCGGCCTATGGGAGGCTGCAGTCAAAATTTTAAAATATCATCTAAGGCGAGTGCTAGGCAGTCAAAATCTAACATTTGAAGAGTTCACTACCTTACTCAGTCAATTAGAGGGATGCCTAAATTCCCGTCCACTTTGTCCTCTTACGGAAGATCCTGATGACTTGAATTTCCTAACTCCGTCTCATTTTTTATCAAGCGGACCCGTGTTAACTATATATGATACCGAAAAGGATCTACGAAAAAGATGGCATTTGACGCAGAAAATATTTAACGATGTATGGATTCGTTGGCGTAAGGAATATTTAACGGCCCTTACAGCAAGAAGTAAGTGGAAACAGACGAAGGAAAATATTAATTTGAATGATGTTGTCATCATTAAGGATGACAATCTTCCTCCCGGGAAATGGGCATTGGGCCGAGTTGTAAAACTGCACCCGGGGACGGACGGCCTTGTAAGAGTCGTTACACTTAAAACTAAGAACGGTTTTATGCAGCGCCCCATCGTAAAGCTTTGTATTTTACCGTTGAACGATAACAGTCAAATTTCACGGACCGAGACTCAGCGTAACCTGAACCTACCAGATAACCCGCCAGATGATGTGCCAGATATTCCATCTATGCATGGTAGAACGAAGAAAACATATAGTTTAGTTTCCCTATGTACGACAATATTTTTATTTTTTATGACCATTATAGCATCGTCACATGCAACATATTACGATATTAGCCCGTTGCCGAGCAATAAAAGCCTTTATCTAGATAGCATTACAAATATGCATTTAATACGAGACGAGTGGCGCCTTATTGTCTATTACGACATGAACCCGTATCAACAGGGGCATACGGCGGCGACTCAGTATATCAAATATCTTGAAAACACTTGTGCGCAGATAAGAACACAATTAAATTGCGATGGGATAATGTTACAGTTACAACACGAGTTCTCAGAATTAAAACATAATAATCTTATTTTGATGCGTCGGCAAGGGAGCGCTCGTGCTAGGCGCCGGCGCGGTTTTATAAATGGTGTCGGATATATAGCAAATAGCCTTTTCGGTGTCTTAGATGAGCGCTTTGCAGCAAAATATGAGAAAGATATTCAACTACTCAGAGAAAACCAGAACCATTTATCATTATTATGGAAAAATCAGACGTCGATTGTAGAAGCGGAATTTAATTTGTTAAAGCGCACCGAAATTGTTATGAACAAACAGCACAAAATGATAAATCAAAGATTAAGTAATATAGAAAACTCTATGAACAAAGTTAGGACTAGTTTACAGAATATGACACTATTTAGCGATTTCTTTGCATCTGCGCTGATCGCGAATAACATTTTATTTAGTTTGAAAACTACACAAGAAACTCTAATGGACACTCTTACGAATGTTTTCAATGGCAAACTAAACTTTCATTTAATACCTCCCGATCAGTTGAGAAAGGAGTTAAACGTCATAGAGGGGCAGGTACCTAAAGAGTTATCAACCCCGATAGAAAATATGAACATATCGGATATTTACAATTTATTGAAAGTAAAGGCAAGAATGCTGAGTGATTTTTTATTATTTGAAATAAAAATACCTTTGATAGGCAGAGACAGATTCCAAATCTTTAGGCTCATTCCTATACCTCTCCAATCAGAAGGCAAAATGATAAGCATCGTACCGGTGTCAAGTTACGTTGCTATAAACTTACGAAAAGACCATTTAATTCAATTAACGGAAGAAGATATAATAAAATTATGCTTGCAACAAACATCAGATACTCTTTTTTGTCATCTAAATAAGCCTATATATAATATTAAAGACGACCAAGCCTTTTGTGAAACCCAACTAAATACGAGAATGTGTAAAATAAATGTTAGCCCGTGCGAAAACCAATGGATTTCATTAAGTGAAATAAATAAACATTTCTTTTATTGTTGTGACGTGTGTCACTTGAAACTACTATGCGGAGATCATCTTACCGCTGTGCAAATGACCCACGCCGGCCTTTTTACTATCATTGAAGGATGTATGATAAAATCAGCTGACTTCTTTATGTATTCACAAAGTCATACCTTTACTAGCAAGATCAATATTAGTTCGAACGTGGAAATACCGAAAATACCATCGATAAATCATATAGTTAATTTAACAATTCCCAGTTTTTCCGAGTCACTTTCCCACTCGTTAGAGTTAGTTGATCACCAGAATGAACTCCGCGCCTTAAAAGAAAAAATAGATACTATGAAGCAGAGCGAACCCATAGCTTCCCAAATCTCTTATCACGATATCCACCATTACTCACTAATTTATGGTATAATGGCGATTATAGTAGTGATAGGCGCAGTATTCTTATTGAAAAAAATACGTCGAGGAAAGCAGAGACCATCGCCAACAGAGGAGGTGGCCCCTGCGGTACAGGCAGCCGCCCCGGTACCACAGTCGGCAGTTCATAGTGCTAGTGTTAAGTGTCCAAAGCTAAGTGTTAAGGATAAAATATCTAAACGGGTATATAGTGTAAGTGAAAGTGATAGTGAGAGTGCGCGAGTGTCTAAGTTAGATCGAAGTACGTCGCCAGTTGCGCTTCGGTCTGTTTTTTCGGTTAATTGACAATAAACAATCATAGGAATTAAGACGAATTAATTAATAATAAGTTATCTTAAATGCCTTTCATCTTGTAAACTCATAATTAACAAAATCATTGGGGGCATGTTAGAATTAGAAAATAAAAGTAATTCACCTTGTTAGTATTAATATCACGGGAACCATATCTACTAATTTCATTTTGCGCTCGGGAGCATGTACGAGCTACGCTCGCACAAAGTATTATAGGTTTTAATAATTATTGTCAGCAGTTTTACGCGCATCGCATTATTTGATTTTACATAGATATTAGTCAGTTCGCATTAGGTCGTTAAGTGTACCGCGCGCGACTCATCCTTCATACTCATTTTAATTTAGTTTATTCCACTTAAGATTGGAAAATATAATTTTATTCATTTATTCTTCTTTTATTTACTCTCATATCTACGGGTGAGCCCGTACATCTATAAAACAGGTTGTCGCCACTTTACAGTCGTTTGAAATGTGTGAATCCAATAAAGAAATTCGATACATTTTTATTATTCGAAACAAGTTTTATTTTAAGAGAGAATTATGACTCAATGTGAATGTATGAAAAAATCGTGGTTAAATGTCGGTCAATCTGCACCAGACTATCGCGAAGCGTTTGCCTTACTCGACCTCTGTACGACTCGTCGCGTTAGATCCTTTATGTCGCATACTTTACGAGATCACAAAGTTATCAAGACACATCAGCAACTGAAAGTTGCTGATGTATCTTGCACAAATCACAAAATTTGGCAAGAAGTATTATTATATTCTATATGTTATTATAGCACATAAAAAGAAAGATCTAAATTCGAAAATAAAAAAAGTTATAAATATGTCATTTGTAAGGAACTCTCAATGCGTAAGTTCAATTTTCAAACAAAATAAACGGTCTGACTGCTGAAAATAATCATAACTAATCATAACATTACATAACATAAATCATAAATGGGCCCTTTTCCATGTACATCTGCAATATGATAAAACGCTGCCGGACTCATATGTATGAGGTAGGTACTCACAGGTATGTACCTACAGCACAAAAATATTCTGACGGGAAGCTGACTGAAAAAAATAAAAAATGTAAAGAGGAAACTAAGTTATTATAACGTTCCCGTATTATATGCATTAAAATAACTGAGTCAAAGCATTACATATATTGCCGATATACATGGAAAAATATAACCTGCTATGATTATTTTCACCGGTCAGACCGCTGCACTATGCGACAAAAGACTCAACCCACGCGCAATAAGGCGATTACAATTGTGTAAATATGTGCGGGATTGGAAGAACACATTTTGTTATAAACTTTAACCGCCGGGAAAGCCGTACAATAAAAAGCGTAAGTTGGACAACGTGTGTTTAACTAATTCCTTCTAAATTTTCATCAAGATTGGTTGGACAAACATATTTATTCAGTTATAAATTCCTGTTAACTAAATTATAATTTTTACTCAGATGAATTTCCTGCAAACTTTTTAAATAAAAATATAAAATAACAAAATTGTAAAGCAAATACATCTATGTATTTAAATATACAATTGAACTTACTTGAAAGACCAAGTAATCTTTGGTTCAGGAGATCCTTTCGCATCACACTCCAGAGTTGCATTAGTACCAGCTTTCAGTTGAACATCCAGTTCTTCAAACTTAATACGTGGTGGTTCTGTGGCCAATATATTACTACATTTAAATTTAGAACTAGTCGTTTTGATGTAACCCATTTGGACCACCCAGAAAATTGGAATAAAACGTAACTTTTGCTACTTGGCAAAAATATCTATCTACTGGTAAAATAATTTTCAAAATCGGCTTAATAGTTCCAGAGGTTACTTCCTACAAACAAATTTTAGTTCTTCCTAACATTAGCATGAGCACTTTGTAATTAGCTTCACAACATTTCTTAACGGTCAAACCGTTAAGAAATGTTGAGGACACATCCGAGAAATCACTTTGAGTACGACACGCGTTCTTAAAACATGTGACATGTGTACTGTGTTAAAACCCTGTTACGTAAATAGCATCGTACTGTTAAATCTTACTCATTGTAGCGGGTGACTAAAATCTGATCTGATCTAAAAAAAAATTACTATTATACTTACTTATATTATTACCATTAGTTATATTATATTAATATCTGATCAAGCGAACTCTCTCCCGCCTTAGACTTAAACAATGTGTCGAAGTAACTAACGATCTATTTGACAGGTACCAACATATTGTATGGGAAAATTAATTTGCTGTTTCTACTATTTTCT
>DVYQ01000011.1:0-10351 GCA_018236205.1 Emesis tenedia | reverse complement strand
CACTACCCTAGGATATAAACAGAACATAAATATGTTTTTTGTATTCTCGTAAGGCCGCGTTCTGACATTGTATTTTATATATTTGACAGTAAAGCTACTTCATCTGATATGAAGATGTCACTGCGTGGGATATCGTAAACTGTGGACGGTCAATATTATAAGTATATTGTTATTGTATGAGTGCCACACAGTATACCTAAGTGTTGAACCGCACTTATTCTGTGAGGCACGACGATGTATGGTGCTTATCTAACTTAGATCGTAGTTCTGTTCCTAGTTGTGTAACTTTTGTTAATTTTTGATTTCTTTGAAATATTTAGACCTTTCATATAACAAATACCCATTTGTTAAGATGTCATGTTTAACTAACCAGAGATATCGAACAAAAAACATTGTGATCCAGTACCATCCAGCATTTACTCGTTGTGGCATAAACTAGTGTAACATTTAAAAATAATAGTCCATTGTACCACATTCTTACTGGCTCAATAACTTTAGTTTGAGATACTGAATACTGTGTCAAAGTTTGTTCACCTATTTTGGAAGGACCTTATATTTTGGTCAGAAAAGATATGTTCCAATTTAGATAATATGTTCTGAGATTAAATAATTTATTTATCTACTATATTTACTATTTATAACTTAGTTAAAAAGAAAATTTTGATAATAGAAGCTTAGTTGTTTGTTGTTTTGTCCATTGTTGTGTTTGTCGGGCTCCTTTTGAAGGCACATATTTTAGAATGTCAGATAATAATATGTAGGTATTCATTATTCGTACAATGACAATTGCGGCCAACACGTGTTCGGCAATTACTGGGAACGAAAATAAGAGAAACGGTTGTTATGAGAACTCGGCGGTGTATAACTCACAATAAATATATATTTATTTCTAAATTTCCACGTATTGTTGAGTTGAGTATTGAGTATTGTTCTGCGTATTTTAAACTCTTTGTAATATGTAGCGGTGCCGAAAAGCCGACTTAGTTTTTTTATCTGAAGTATCTATTTACATATATTTAGATGTATAACCAATATATAATATCATTAAAAAAATAAATGACCTTTTGCATACGCAACCACGTGGACTTACTCCAAATTAACATACAAACGCCAAATGTCATCAAGTTCTTAAATTATGACGAGACAAAATTTTTCCAAATGATGAAATTTAAAAGTACGTGAAAACGAATATTCATCACGTAACTTGAAAAAGGTAATGTACAAACAGACAGCAATGATTTATAATATAGCAGTATAGACGATAATACGATTAAAAGATTTTCATATATTTTCACTATGACAGACAAAAAATATACATGAATGTGGAAGGTTGCAGGTACCGGGGAAGTCCTAGTCTGACGTACTAAGATCAGATTGACCGGGTACTCTTGGTAGGAGGAGTCTTCGCAACCGGCGCGGGCGTGTTTGTATGAAGAGAGTAATAAATGTGGAGGAAGCAAGTCAAATCTAAAGGGATCGTGATATATGGTGCTCGGTTCTCTGTGCCTATTCGTAATGGATCTGGCTTGAAGATACATACTTACTTTTTTAATATATATTTTTTTATTTAATACATAATCTTGCCTTAAATATTGTTACAAAGAAAGTTAGTATGAATATAACTGAAAATAAGAGAGAGAGCTGTTATATCTGACGATTACAGTCCGCTCAGCTCGTCGACGCATAACTAAGCTATTGAAGCGTCGTGACGCCGCCGCCCTGTGCACTACAGTCCACTGCTCTCCAGGTGACGCCCTTAATTGTGACCTTGGATGAAAAAAACAATATATCTATGTGTATTAGTATACAGCAAGACAAATTATGATTTTGAATTAATCTTATATTCATCAAGAAAATAATTGATTTTTTTTATTCGGTCAGGTAGTCAGACTTTTGTGTCAGGGTCTAGTTAGGGTTACCGTCTGAGTGTTTAGGTCATCAGCGGCCAAATATTTGTATGTCTTGCACTTGCTAGACATTTGTTAAGGGTTACAAGCGAAGCGTTGACAAATATTTAATAATTTGGCTGTTATAGAAGTTGATATATTATATAGCTTATTAGGAGAAAACGTCGGGCCTTATACAGCGCTTTCAGACCTTTTTGTTTAAGTTTGATAGCAACCCTAGAGACACGGATCCTAAGAAAACTTTATTATTGCTCACAAATAGACGCTGCACTTTTCATTACAACACACTACTGGTTTTCAAAGTTGAATCAAAATAAGTACGAGTACGTATGAGTCTGTCGATGTGTCTTTTAAGCGGACTTAAATTCGTGAAATATAACAGACTCGGTCGCAGTAGACTGTAGACAGCGTGTCGCGGTCGCACCGTTGCGGCTGTGGATGTAGCGTGGCTTCGGCAGAGCGGAAGCCTATGTTTGACCCTCCATCTACCGCCTTACCAGATTTTCATCTAAATCGATTCAGCAGTTTGACCGATTAAACGTGCAAGACAGACCGACTGGTTTATTATTATGGATTATTATTAATAATATGAGCCCTGAACTTATGTTGCCACTTTTGCATCCACTTAAAATAACATTCCAGTCATTTAAATTACATCTTCTTAGCATTCAACTGGATCTCATACAATCATTGAAAAGTACATCTTTAGCAGCCATCTAAAAGCAAATACTTGGGAGTTTTTAATCCTGTTGTCCCGTTGGTTAGTCTTCAGTTACCGGGACAACGGTACGTCAAAGTCCCTGCCATTGTCCGCGTTACAGGATTATGTCCAATTGGAATTAACAAAAGAAAAAACGGAAGAAAGTCTTTATTTAGCAGAATATGGATGTTACAAGTTATTACAATATATGTATGGTTTCAGGATGTTCTTCCATTAGGTACATTGTGTGCAAACATTCAGTTATTGAGTATGTCTATGATGATACTTCTTTATGAAAGGAAAAAAAATCACACCGCTGAAGCGGTTTATACCTGATTTAGCTCAAAGAAATCAATAATATGTAAAAGTTATGGCCATAAATGTATATGAATGTGCTAACCTCCATAAATAAGAACATTAATTATGAATGTTCCTCAAGGTACCCTCAGGACCTGTTTTATTCTGTCTGTACATAAATGGTCTCTCAGATGTCACTACCATAAATGTATATTATTTTTAAATAACATGTTTTAATAATAATACAATAACATTTTAATGATATAATCAGTACATACGGTAAAATTAGTAATGTTCGTACATTACGTACGTACGTACGTAATAACGTATATTTGAGGTTTAAGAATATTTATTCACATAAGAATTGTACAATTCACTTATATGAGAAATAATTATATACTAATTAAGCTAATAAATAAATATTTCGACAATCATACGAGCCAGCAATACAGATTCTCTTAAGACAAGTGCAAAATAATTTATACAGATCAAATTACTGAAACGCGGGCAGTTTTATATCACAATTATCAGTACAATGACGTCACAACTACGCGGCGAAAGATACACAGAGCAGCAGCTACTAGATACGATATGGTTCAACGACTAAATAACAATATTATCATATAAATATTCCAATTACATCATGTGACAACTGTCAACGTAGGTTGTCTATAATAATAGAGCTGAAAAGTTTATTATTATTATTTAATTATATTTATTTTGTGTTTTCGCGTCAGTGGTGGTTATTGGTTCGATGAGCCGATCACTCAACCATAGGAGATGATTAATTTAATTATTTAGTGATATGAATATAATTTGTAAATACAATTACGGTTAATAAATTTATTTTTTGTCTCAAAGACTTAAACGATGTTCATATATCTTCCAACCAGTTACCAATTAATTAAATAATAATAACTTAAATATAATTTTGGCCGCCACTGATTTTGTATATCACAATCACAAGAGAGAAGAGAGAGATATAAATTAAACATTTTACATAACAACCGCGACATACACAGACTACACTCAACTAAATGTATAGCTATATTCCTTGAGACGTTGACGATTCAAAGGATAAGGATATTATATATAGGAAAATAATGATTTGATACAAGAAAGCAGTAACAAGTTGAACATATTTATTTACACATTGAACAGATTGGGGTAAAGGGCATCTCTCTCACTCACTTCCTCTCTCTCTCACACGGTTATCTTGCTTCAATGCTTTGTGCTTATAGGCCTTACTCTTGTGGATAATTTCTTGATATCAAAATAAATGCAATATTCTTTATACATACTTGACGGGTCTAAATATTTTATTAATTATATTATTACCGGATTTAAACGCGGTCACATACTGAGTAGATCTGGCAAAAAAAAACACACCGAGCTTGTCTTTTTAGAGACACCGCAGACTTGTAATATTTAGTTAGCCGACTAAATCGCAGAGTAGGTCTACCAACAGACATCGCGACGTTTGAAACCTCGCATATCTTTGCCCAATCAAATAGTAGGAAGCAGACACACGATTCCATTGCGATCACGCGTAATTAAAAAATTGGTCAAGTGGACTGCTTAAAAGCACGGATACCCACCCTATCAAGTGTATCAGCTCACAGACCCCAATATAGTATTCAGCTATCTAAAAAGCTTGAAATGGCTGGCAATAAAAACATTGCATTTGGCACTGACTTTTGAACGCCCTGACTCCTGCGAGACCATTATTACTACATGAAGCTCTACCGCAGTCGATCCTAGACAGCCTGGATCGCCGAGTCATTCGTGTACTGACGTATCTAACTCATTCGGACCGTACAAATAAATTTTTCGTTTTTCGACTTGATTTCGTCGGCAAATCATACTTCGAAAACACCTGCGAGGGGAATATCCTTGCCCGCGAGTGCCTCGGCGGCTGCCTACAGCCGCCGACTAACGGTCGCGAGGTGACTCCCAAAGGAGTGAAGATTTTTGTGTGCACCCGCACTCAAAATAAAAAACAAGAAGATGTCGGGTAGTTCGCAAAAACCCCGTCCCGACTCCCCGCCGTGCCAGAGCGAGAAAGATGGTAAGAGAGAGACTTCCTATCATAGCTTAACTCACCAGGCGGCGCCACGAGCGCGAACTGCTTCGGTACCCGACATTTCAGAAATGTCAGGGTGGGAATTAGTTGCAACGCGCAAGCCTCGTTCTCCCAATGCAACTACGAAACCAAAAGAGTATTGGATGAAATCATCCAACACCTCGATGACTCCTACGCATTCGCGTAAATCTACAACTCCGTCCGGTCAATCAAAGGCGGGACTTACTAGCCCGACCTCGCAAAAGGCGGTGCAGGCGGGACCGACGTCACGGAAGGCGGTTCAAATTGAAGAACCCTCTGCAAGGGCGACACAATTTGCACTACCAACTCCGACGCCGGTCCAACCTGTTGAACCAACCTCAGAGGCGGCATTCACCGGGATGAGCCAACGTGACCCCAGGTTTCATAGGAGGGCTACAGAACGCCGATTACCTCGCGAACAGGAAAAACGTTCGCGACAATCAACGTCACGCGAGACGTCATCACGGCGGAACTCCTCTGCCAGTAGCGAGTGCACCAGGGACACCTCTGCGCCCAGTGACTCGTCGGCAGCCCAAACCGAGGTAACTCTAAATAATTACAATAGACCTAAGAAAATTGAATTAACCACTCCAATTAGGCCTTCGCCAAAGAGATCGCCAAAGAGTCTACTAGAACAAAACTACGTCATGGTGGCGCGCTTGGCGAAATCCAAAATATTGGACGAACAATTACTACAAGTGATGGCCAAACATCTACACGACAGAAGTGCGGCACTAGAGGCCGCCGGATCCTCTAACCTGCCAATCTCAGCAGAAGACAGAGCTGCGGTAGAAAGGGCGGAGGTAGCGCCCATATTGCTACCACCTTGCACACCTCTCCGTAGGAAGAGAGACGGAGCGACCGAGGAAGAGGAAGAGGCAAAGCGGCAATGCGTACCGGCAGTTCCCTCGCCTCCCTCCCCCCCGCTATCCTTTGCTACGGTAGCAGCAACCCCAGCAATTGGTAATAAAACAACATCACCACGCTCGCAGCCTATAGGATCTCAAATGGTCACCACCAAAGACCCGACAAAGGGCAGATACCCACCACTTGTGGTGGAAACCCTGCCCAACTGGACTTACCATTTCAGAAACATAAAAGAAAAATTAGGACACACCCCCAACGCCCGCCCCTTTGGACGCGGCGTTCGGTTCACACCGAAAGATGAAGTTGAATACCGTCTAGTGCAGAAATATCTGACAGAATTGGAAAAAGAGGAACCCATCTCCTGGTTTTGCTACTCACTCCCTTCGGAGCGAAGTATTAAGGTGGCAATTAGGGGGTTGCCAGCCGAAACAGACCCACAAGAAATAATACAAGAACTGGCAGCGCACGGACACGAAGCCGAGTTCGTGCGTCCAATCAGAGCCAGAAGCGGAAGACCAGGCTGTATCTTCATGGTAATTCTCAAGAATAAACCAAACACTCTACCGGACATCTACTCAATTGAGGAACTGCTGTACATGCCAGGAGTTAAAATAGAAGCATGGCGCGGCAAGAAGGGCCCCGCGCAGTGTCATAGGTGCCAACAATTCAGGCACTCCTCGCACAACTGCCACCGACCTCAGAGATGTGTGCGCTGCGGAGGAGAGCACAGAGCGAAGGAGTGCCCGAGACCCAAAGAGGACCCGCCCACATGCGCCAACTGTGGCGGTGGCCATACCGCCAACAACACGTCATGTCCGGTCTTCCGTAGAGAAGCCAGAAACAGAACAGCTGGAACGATTGCTCTCACAGTGACTCCAACACCTAAGGAAGTACCTAGCAACAATGTTAACGCACCCACAGAGATGGAGACTGAGACGGAAACTGAAACAAAGGAAAAAGTGAGAGAGAACCAACCAAAGGGCACGACACAGCCACATACGAATACTACTCTGATACCTAGAGCTAATGAACATAGACCCAGACAGCCCAAACCTGCCGCCCCTAAACAGGTCAGAACTAAAAAGAAGAAGAAGGCAGTTCCAACAAAAAGAACGCAGAGAGGAAACCGCACCGACACCGAAGGGGAAGAATATGCTACGGATAGACCAAAGACCAGGGGCACAGCACACAACGCCCCCCCCCCTCCTCTGGGCGAAAAGCCCAAACCCACAGAAAGGCTGACACCCTCCGTGTCCCCGGACGAAGGGAAATTTGTACTGCTTGAAAAAGCAATACAAATTTTCCAAGATGTGCTGGGGGCACTGAGAGAGGGAACAGACCCTGTCAAGGCTGTCCTCAGAGGTATGACGGACCTACTCCAACTTTATGGATCGTAGTACCCTGAGGACTCTGTACTGGAATGCCTGCGGCCTGGAGAGCAAGACCGCACTTCTTAAACAAATTGCTCGGGAGCAGAACCTGGACATAATTCTCATTAACGAGACCCACCTTAAACCAAACGACAGGTTTAAGATTCCCAACTACCACTGTTACCGTCAGGACGAGCACTCGGGACTTATGGCCTATAGGGGACTGGCCATTTTGGTACATCGGAGAGTCGTACATCAGCCGCTCCCACGACTGAACACGAATGCCATGCAAGCACTAGGAGTCGAGATCCAGGTCGCCGGCAACCCCATGAAGATCTTCAGCGTCTACAGACCTCCTAAGGAAAAGGTCTCACAACCCGATATCCTCGAGATATTCAACTCACGAACACCCACCATTGCAGCCGGCGACTGGAATTGCAAGCACACAGCATGGCATTCCACCACCATCAGCACACCTGGCAGACGACTTTTCAATATAGCAGAGAGTCACCACCTGACTGTAAGTGGTCCAGAGACACCAACCTTCTTCCCGTTCAATGACAACATCAACCCGGACGTACTGGATATTGTGGTGTACAATAGACTACAATACCAGTTACTACTAGACGTGATTCCTGAAGATATGGGCTCGGACCACCTTCCGGTCCTGCTCATAATTCAAGACATACCGACGAGGGTGGCTCCACCCCCATGCAAACAACTAATAGACTGGCCAAAGTTCACACGTATATTAGAAACAAAGTGCCCTAGTAATCCGGTCTCCTCCCCGAGAGAAGTCAACCATCTGGCGGAGACTATTACGACCAATATTCAAGAAGCCCTAAAAGAAGCCAACAAAAAGAAACCCACCACTCGCCTCACCAACAACCTACCCAACCATATATGGGCTAAAATTAAGAAGAAGAGAGGCATGCGCCGCCTGTGGCAACAAACTAGATGCCCCACTCTGAAGACCAGGCTGAACCAACTCACAGCCGAGATCAAGGGAGACTTAGCAAGAATAGCCACCGAAAGTTGGGAAGCCCGGCTAGAGGAAGCCGAAGAAGACTGGTCATCGCTGAATCGCCTGTGCCGACAGCTCACGAAGAAACCCCCTCCCATTCGCCCACTTAAACATGCGGATGGCACCCCAAGATTTAAAGCTCAAGACAGAGCTGAGATATATGCAGACCACCTAGAGCTACAGTTCAGCCCAAACCCGATACTAGACGCCTCTTTCTCTGCCGAAGTAGAGGAGTGCGTCAGGAGCACTCTAACGTCCCCATTAGCGGTAGATGAGAACCCAATTTTCTTCTCCCCGAACCTAGTACGCAGCCAAATTTTAAAGGCTAAACCAAACAAAGCTCCAGGCGCAGATGCCATTTCAAACAATGCCCTACGCCATCTTCCTTTTCGTGCGGTCGCGGCTATCACGCGGCTGTACAACGGCATTCTGCGTACTGGGGTCTTTCCTACCATCTGGAAAACCGGGAGAGTGATTATGATACCAAAACAAGGCAAAAACTCACTCCTCCCCAGTAGTTATAGACCTATCACTCTTCTTCCCACTTTATCGAAGATCTTCGAGAAGCTGCTCCTGACTCACCTAAACCAACACTTCAGTCCCAGACCAGAACAGTTCGGGTTCAGGGCTGAACACAGTACAACCCTGCAGCTCGCAAGAGTGCTACATGCACTGGTTGCCTCTCGCAACAAGAAGGAGAAGGCAGTTGCCGCGCTGATCGACATGGAGAAGGCGTTCGACAGGGTGTGGCATGAGGGCCTACTCTACAAGATGATCAAACACAACATCCCCAGGCGCCTCATCCACGTCATTGCCTCATTCCTCCAACACCGCAGATTTAAAGTGGCGGTAGAGGATACGGAGTCGACGGAAAGACCCATCAGAGCAGGAGTTCCGCAGGGCAGCTGTCTCTCGCCGACGCTGTACTCAATGTACACGGATGACATACCGGTGGGAGACGGCTGCATCCTTGCGCTATATGCTGACGACGCAGCGTATGTGACTTCCTCAATGTCTGCATCTCATGCAACTAAGAGGATACAAGCTTGCCTAAACCTACTACCTCAGTGGCTGAACAAATGGAGGCTCACAGCAAATGCCGACAAGACGCAAGCACTAATGCCCAGAAAAGGTTTCCACAACATCCCAAATTTAACTCTCAACAACCATCCAATCAAATGGACCTACCAGGTAAAGTACCTTGGACTTACCATTGACACTACGCTCAACATGAGGGCGCATGTCACGAATATCATCAATAACACCAGAGGTATGATGGCACTCATTCGACCAATTATCTCTTCCAGACTCCCCATCAGAACCAAACTAGGGGTGTACAAGACCTACATCAGACCAAGACTGACCTACGCAGCAGCCTGTTGGTACAACCTAGTCGCACCATCTCTACAAGATGCCCTACAACGACAACAAAACGTGGCGCTGCGTAGAATAACGGACGCCCCTAGGTACGTGAAAAATGCCGTCATCCAGCGTGACCTCAAGATGGAGAGCCTGGAAGAATACATCAAGAAGACCGCGAGGAATTTATACATACGTGCAGATTCCTCAACACATCCCCACATCCAAAACATCGCCCCGTGGCATGCGCGTCCCCCGGACGCGAAGCCATACCCGAGGGACCTGGCACAACCATAACCCTCGTCTCACAACACACCCCCCCCCCCCCTCCTCTCTCCCTCGTCTTAGTCATCGTCACGGTCGCTGGGCGCTCCTGCTGGGCCTCCCCTAGGGGTCTCACCTGGTAGGGCGGTTCGCACGTGATGATGTGAAGAAACGGAGGAGGAGGGCAAGGGAGGAAAACCAAATAACCACAACCAGAACTAGAGAGAACAGCTTACCAAAAATAGCTCAACCATAGTGCCCCGGCACACACCAATGACCTGGTCGTATTTACGACCAGCGATTGATACCATGGTAAGGGGGCCATTCAGCCCCGAGACCATTTCCCCATTCCCCGTCAGGGAATGTGCGAAGACCGCACTTGTTAGTTGGTCACTACGTATCAAGCGCTCGCTCCGATCACTCATCGTGACGCGTCGGTCCGTTCTTCGTTTGAATCGT
>DVYQ01000010.1:0-10593 GCA_018236205.1 Emesis tenedia | reverse complement strand
TGTCATACTGTAGGTGGGCCAGGTGATGCAAAGCCCTGTTACCCCACTAGACGAAAGGTTATGTGCAATTTTGAAGAGGACAATTTTGCTAAGTTACCTGTACAGCATAATCCACTTGAGACTGAGTTGTAAGTCTTCCTTTTTTAACATAATACAGTAATATTATTTAAATTATTATACTAATTTTATATAACACTTATTGTTACAGAGAAAAGACTGCAAATCCTGATACATAGAACTTTTGTAAGTAATGGTGTTAATAAAACTTTATTTTAATAAAGTTGCTTTTGTCTCAAAAATTACTACATTTTATTAATTTCTCAATATTTACAGACCAGTTAATGTCTGGCCCATATACCATATATTTAAACATGTGAATTTACACTATTACCTATATTTTACTGTTTATAAGCTAACTTGTAACTAATATAGGGATAATTTATTTCAGAGATGAGCTAATTTAGGCTAACATTAATGTGCAGGAAGACAGTAACAATAACAGATCAGAACAGTCGCTGCCTGGCCCATCTGCCGTATATTTAAACATGTGAATTTTTATTATTACCTATATTTTACTGTTTATTAACTGTAACATGTAACTAATATACAGCTATTTTTTTTCAGGGATGATCCATTAGAGACTAATATCGGTGAGGACACTTACAATAACACAAAAACATTTTATGAAAAAAAAACGATAATTTGGCGCATGGTCGTGTGCGTAAGGGAGGGCGTTAGCACATAGGCTATGGCAGCAGTGTGCTGATATTCTTAATGCTGAGGATGAAGTCAATGATAGAACGCCTAAGGAGTAGAACAAAATGACTATAAAGTATAGCAGAAAATGTACCATAGTAATATTAATAGTTATACTCGTATTGTCATAATTCTTGTTTCAACAGTTTTACGACTATAAATGTCGGATGAAAAATAAAGTTCGCATTGTAAAGAGAAATCAGTGTCATACTGTAGGTGGGCCAGGTGATGCAAAGCCCTGTTACCCCACTAGACGAAAGGTTATGTGCAATTTTGAAGAAGACAATTTTGCTAAGTTACCTGTACAGCATAATCCAGTTGAGACTGAGTTGTAAGTCTTCCTTTTCCAACATAATACAGTAATATTATTTTAATTATTATACTAATTTTATATAACACATAGGGTCTCAGCACACATATGGGATCGGAAAGGGATCGTCACCGTATCGCCTCGAGCCGTTCAGAATGGTTTGTATTAAACTCCCTACTGCAACGCACACTAATCGGAATAATAACGTAATCGCCTCGCCTCGGAACAGGCTCCGAACTTGAATTCCCGCGCTTACGGCTCATCGTCCCTGCGCTTACGTTTCTCCGTCCCCGCGCTTACGTCTCTCCGTACCCGAGCTCACATCTCTTCGTCCACCCTTTCCCCTTTCCCCTCCCGCGACTTGCCTGCTGACGCCGCCATTCGCAAGGAGTATTTCATTCGTGTTGCGCGTATGTTTTATTTAAAATTTTAAGTTCGATTCAAACACAAAATAACGATGCAAAGGGAGAAACTTATTGAAGAAGTGAGAAAATATCCATATTTATATGACTTAAGTGATGCTAAATACAGCAATACTATAAAAAAGGACGAGGCTTGGAAACAAATAAGTATTACTTTAAAGCAATCTGGTAAGTACCTACTCCTATTTAATTATTTATTTAATGTTTTTCGCGTATGTAGGTATGTATGGGAAATAAAACAGTTGTGATTAATATAATTATAATGAAAAATTTAACTGGAATATCCATTAAGAATTAACATTAATATTTAAAGCTAAAAGCTACTGCCATGGAACTCGTCCGGTAGAAGTTTGAAAATATGTTTTGAACTTTTCACGTACATTAAAAGCGGTAGCCATATGGGCACCACTAATACTTGGTAATTGACTTAACAATCGGTCTTCGCCGAATTCAACTGTAATTTCCTGTTCTGTTCTGTTCGGTTCCTGTAAATTCATCTCAATGTTATATGTCCTCATCATATTGTGTAAAATGCAAGTTGTTAATACCACTTTATCTACAAACTTTGGATGCAATTTAATATTTTTGTTGTAAATCGCAAATTTTTGATATAAAATTCCAAAAGCGTTTTCAACAACCCTTCTAGCTCGTGATAAGCGGTAATTATATTGCCGTTCAGGATCTGATAGTCTCCGTGTATTTGAGCGAGGATATGGTCTTAATAAATATGTCTTCAATGGAAATGCCTCGTCTCCCACAAATACATGTGGCATTGCATGATTAGTTCCTGGTAATGGTTTGTCACATGGAATATTGAATGTGTTTCTTTCAAGTGCCTTTCCAAATGTAGATGATGAATAGATTCCGCCATCGCTGTTTTTTCCATAGGCTCCTACATCAACCGCTATGAATCTGTATTCAGGATCAACTATAGCTAACAAAACAATAGAAAATGTTTTTTTATAGTTAAAAAACAACGATCCACTATTGGGAGGTGCAATTATATTTACATGTTTGCCGTCAATGGCGCCTATGCAATTCGGAAAGTTCCATTTATTTTTAAATCCTTCTTCGATTCCTTGCCATGTGGCTGTAGTTGGTTGAGGTATATGAATTGGCATTAATTTATTTATTATTGCATTGCACACATCTATTACTATCAAACGAATAGTTGATTCTCCTAAACGGAAGCTCGATGATAAATTAGTAAATGTAGATCCAGTTATGAAGTACCTGCAACAATAAATGTATATTTAATATACGTTTTATAATACGTGTATATGTTTATGTGAATGTGTGTGTACGTACTCCCTTTTACACATACATGTGTAACTACATGCGCTTGATATAGTTAACCATGATTTATTTTATTTCAGAATCTGAGTGCAAGAAAACTTGGTTAAATCTTAGAGAGTCTCACCGACGAGCTATGAAGAAGCGTAAAACTAAAAGTGGTCAGGCAGCCCCGACGACGAAAAAGTGGACCTTTGAAGATGAAATGAGTTTTTTAGTACCTCATTACAAAGAAAGAAATACGATCTCTTCGGTTGATGATGATGACGGTTCAGATGTTAGCAGTTTCTTGGGTAATGATGATTCACAGAACTCAATAAACATAATTCAGTCTCCAGAAAACTTACAAGCGGAAACTACTCCACTTTCGCCGCGTCCTGAGTCTTCTGCATCTTCAGTTGCATCCAAAATTTCAAAAAAAAAAAATCTTAATATTCAAAAAAATTCAGCGTCACAAACTTTAATGAAATATTTATTAAATCACAACGAAACCAAAAAAGAAGATGAGATAGATACATTTTTTAAGAGCATTGCGGCAACGGTTAAAAAATTTTCAGAATATAACCAAGCTGTTATGAAAAGTAAAATATATAACGCAGTTTCGGAAATGGAGTTAAAAGAAATCGCAGAGAAACAAAGCTATTATAGTTATCGCAACCCTTACATTCCCCAAAGAGAAGATGACATGCCTCGAGGTTATACCACTCTAAATAACATTAGCCACGAGATACAATCAACATCTGGCGCTTCAAACATTCATGATTTTAATATTTCAAACTTACAAGAAAATGGAGCGTCAAATGCTGACGATCTTGATACTTCAAACAATCTTTAATTTATACAATGATTGTATTTTTGTTGTGGCGCTATTTTTGTTTAATTGCCATAATTTTTGGATTTAATAATATAGTTTTGTATAATAAAAAAATATGTGATTTATGGGTATTTTTTTTTTACCTAAACTACAAAAAAGTTGCATTTACTAAAATACCTTACGCAATCACACAAAATATATACACACATACACCAGACATAAAACGTACATCCCCTGTGCACACCTGATCGCAAATGAGGGTTGCGTTCCAAAAGAAATATTTTTTATCGACAGAGGATAAAAATTAATCTATCTTGTAGTTTCGGAACCGAGTATTTTTTTTGTACACTTAAAAAAAAGAACAATAGAGATAATACAAACAAATGCAATTTCTCACCTTAACGTTACAGCTAGTTTTTCTTCGGGCGATATTGTTTCTCTGAATGTTGTATTCTTCTTCCTTATACATTCATCTATAGACTGCAATATGTTATAAAAGAGATATTTCGGCATATGAAAATAAATATAAAATTTCTCTTCATCATCCATCAAATGTTTTTTTATACTCCGAAATTCCCCTTCAGTACTCCTTGCTTTATTCATACTGTGTACCCAATATCTTTTTCTTTTTTTCTTGCTATTTTCTTTTTCCTCTTCATCAAGTGCTATGGCTATGATAGCCAACTCACGTATTGTAAACCAAGACATAACCGTGCGCTACACTTAACGTTTGGATTCAAACTGATCTGGTGCCAACCAGGTCAGCCAGGGGGCGGCGAGGCGCAAGCGCGGTGTCGCCTAGCCGTAGCCGAGTTGACGTACAGGCGCTGCTGATACGCTTTCGTTACGTGCATACGGTAGGTTGACGCCTGGTTGACAGCGAGGCGAAAGGCGTTACGGTTACGATCCCTTTCCGATCCCATATGTGTGCTGAGACCCTTATTGTTACAGAGAAAAGACTGCAAACCCTGATACATAGAACTTGTCCCGCCTACAGTGAGGTCCTCCCAAAAAAACGAACGATTACGTAAGTGAGGTGTTTATTCAACCCCGCAAAAAACCAAAGTATAAAGTAACTTTACAAGTCTTAGTAAGAAACACTATGAACAACCATAGCGCGATTCTGCGTACATGCAGCGCCATCTAGTACACAAGTAAGTAACTAAATTATCTTAAACATATCGCCGGCCAAGGACATCGTGATGTCCTTAAAAAATGTATCAAAGAATCACTTAAGTATCACTAGTAAATAAGAAAATTGTCTCTAATATAAGTGTCCTAACATTTGTCAGTCAATTTGGAAGAAAACACACTTTAGTAATTGGTCTCTTAATAATTGAATTTTTGCACTTCACTGATATCACTCTCACTAAATTGTCCTTGCCGGGGTGGATTTCTATGACTCTTCCTAATGACCACTTCGAAGGTGGCAGATTTTCGTCTTTTAATAAAACAAGATCTCCTGTTTTGAAATTTTGTTGTTTGGTCATCCATTTTGGTCGTTGTTGCAGGCGTGACAGGTATTCGCTCGACCATCTTCTCCAAAAATCTTGAAACATTCTTTGTGTCAATTGCCAACGTGATAGGTGATTAATGCTTGAATTCAAATAGCTCTCTTCTGGAACTAGAGTCTGCGGTTCCCCAAGAAGAAAGTGTGCAGGTGTTAATGGCAGAAAGTCTGTAGGGTCATCACTCATTGGCGATATAGGGCGAGAGTTCAAGCAAGCTTCGATCTGAGAGGTCACTGTTGACATCTCCTCATAAGTTAGTGTAGAATTTCCCAGAATGCGTCTCAAGTGAAATTTTATTGATTTCACGCCAGCCTCCCACAATCCACCAAAGTGTGGGGCGGAAGGGGGGATATGGTGCCATGTAGTACCGTCATTAGCCAGGGTGTTCTCGATTTCTTGTTGTATGTTTTCCGTGCTCTTATCAAATAAGCTTTTTAGCTCCTTATTTCCAGCTGTTAAATTTGTGCCATTATCGCTCCACATGTCAGAGCAATGCCCTCGCCTGGCGACGAAGCGCTTGAATGCGGCGATAAAATCTTGGGTGTTTAAGGATGTGACAATTTCAATATGTATGGCCTTAGTGACCATACAAATGAAGATCGCAATATAACCCTTTTGTGTTTTACAACCTCTTCCCCTTGAAAGTCTCAAGTCAATTGGTCCTGCAAAATCTACGCCACTGTGTAGAAAGGGTTTACATGGTGTTACTCGAGCGTCAGGTAAGGAGCCCATCATCTGGTTTCTAGTGTTGGCTCGGAATCTAGCGCACTTTATGCATTGATGCACTACTTTGCGCACGAGACTCTTGGCATGAACTATCCAGTATCGTCTACGAAGGTTACTCAACAACATCGTTGGACCGCCATGTAAGGTACGTATGTGGTAATCGGTAAGTATTAATTTTGTAAATGCATGATTTCCAGGTAAGATTATTTGGTGTTTGGTAAAATCAGGTAAGTTACTTTTTTCTAATCTTCCCCCTACTCTAATGATTCCCTTTTCATCAATGAATGCATTTAGACTACGTAATTTACTATCTTTCCTTAGATTTTTATTTGTTTTTATTCTTTCGATCTCATCTTCAAATGCTTCCTTTTGACATAGCTTTATACACACTTCTCTAGCTTTATCAATTTCTAATCCTGTAAGATGTATTTCGCTTGATTTTTGCTTTGTAAAGATACGTAATATGTATGCTGTAACTCTTAGTAATTTTGTAATATTTGAATATCTTTTAAGTAGATCAAACTGTTCTGTTTCTGTTACAATATTATTAAAAACATTAACTTTTTCTTTTTTCTTTTCCAGGTCCGTCGTGTTTTCTTGTAGCTGCTTGTATGTAATATTTTCTTTCAGAAGGTCTTCAGGTCCGGTCCACCACAAGTCAGATTGTAATAGTTGACTTGGGGAAGCCCCTCGAGATGCTACATCTGCTGGATTTTGCGCCGATTCTACATAGTTCCAACAATTTGCAGGTAAGATTGTTAATATTTCGGATGTCCGATTAGCTATAAATGTCTTCCATCTTGAGGGGTGACACTGTAACCACGCTAATACAATAGTTGAGTCAGTGTAAGCGTGTATATCGGCATGAGACACACTGAGACACTCTGCAACTTTGTAAAGCAACTTTGTTAAAAGTACAGCGCCACACAATTCGAGTCTAGGTATGGAAACTGTCTTGATTGGTGCAACTCGAGTTTTCGCTGTGACAAGTCGAACGGTAATGGTTCCATCTACTTTTACTACTCGCAGATAAACGGCTGCTGCATAGGCTTTCTGTGAAGCATCGCTATATCCATGCAATTCCACCTTTTTATCATTGTTATTAGTGTTTAACCATCTCTCTATGTATATGTTTTCAGCTTGTTTCAGGTCATTGCAGAAATTAAACCATTCTGTCTCAACATCCCGTGGAACTTCTTCATCCCAGCCAACCCGGGCCAACCATAAGTTTTGTATGATTATTTTAGCTACTACAATAACCGGAGCCAGCCATCCCATAGGATCAAACAATCGTGATATTTCTCCAAGAATAAATCTCTTTGTGACTGGTTTTGTTACAGGTCGTAAGTTTATATCGTATTGAAATCTGTCTGAATTCTTATTCCATTTAATTCCCAATGTTTTAATTATAGTTTCAGTTTTAAGTATATATGTGTCATCTGCTTTAGGTTCACCGTTTTCTACGTGTTTCTCAAATTCTAGATTGTTACTTGCCCATTTTTGTAATTCGAATCCTCCAGCTTTCATTAAATTTGTCATTTGGGTATGAACTTCAATGGCATCCTTCAGATTATCAGCTCCAGAAAGCAGATCGTCCATATAAAAGTCTTCTTTTGCTACCTTTGAAGCGATTGGAAAGCTTTTTTCTTCATCAATAGCTAGTTGTTGAAGTGTTTTTGTAGCTAGATATGGAGCGCTAGCTGTGCCAAACGTTACTCTGGTAAGTCTAAATTCACGAACTTCACCGTTTACTCTCCATAAAATTCTTTGATAGTCAGCACTCTCATTGGTTACTTTAATCTGTCGATACATTTTGACACAATCAGCTATAAACGCAATTTCAGATCTACGCCATCTCATTACAAGTTGTCTTAAATCTTGTTGAAGTTTGGGGCCAATCAGCATGTTGTCGTTGAGGGATTTACCATTAGGACCCTTGCATGAAGCGTCAAATACTATTCTTACTTTAGATGTTGATTTATCTGGTCGTATCACAGCATGGTGAGGCATGTAAAAGGAATTCTGTGTTGTTTCGTTCTCGTGATTTGTTATTTCCTCCATGTGGTTAAGTTGTATATATTCCATCAAAACTTTTGTGTATTCTGTTTTCAGTTCTTCGTCTTTATCAAGTCTCTTCTCTAAGTATTCTAATCTTCTTCTTGCTATTTGTTTTGTGTTCCCATAATCTAAGTTTTTTTGTTTAAGTGGTATTACTACTATGTATCTTCCATCACTATCTCTTGTATATGTTTCTTTGTAGTTTTTCTCGCACCTCTCTTCTTCTTCAGTCAATTGTTTTTTCAGTTTGTAGGTGTCTCCCGATTCGAGTTCCCAGAATCTTTGTAAGTTATCGTTATCTTCTGGTTGTGTTGATAGATGCATGTTTATTACATTATGGGTTGAATTGTTAATGGATTTTACTTCTCCAGATAAGATCCATCCTAGTCTGGTGTTCTGTGCTAAAGGAGTATGAGAAGAACCAAGTTGCACACCTTCTAATATGATGTTACTATAGACCTCCGCTCCTAGAAGAAGGTCTACTGATGCTGGTGTGCCATAGTTTGGATCGGCTAATTGTAAGCCCTGTAGGTGTTTCCATCTCATGTCTATTTGAGTTGACGGTAAGAGACGAGTCAATGTCTTCAGTACGTATGCTTTCACTGGGAGGTTGAACATTTTGTCATGTTCAGATTGTAAGTTTAATGAAACTATGTGTCTGGTGTGCATTACAATGTTGTTTCCTAAACCACTGATTGTGCCATTGATTGTTTGTTTCTTAAGACCAAGTGCCTGTGTTGCTCTCTCTGTGATAAATGATCCCTCGGACCCTTGGTCAATCAATGCTCTAAGTTGTAATCTACGTCCATTCTCGGCGGTCACTTTGACAAGTGCCGTGGCTAACAAGATGTTAGTTGTATGTTGAACTCTAGATTCCATTGCGTAATGTGTTGCTATATTCTCGTTTTCTCTCGACTTCGTGGGTTGTATGTGTTCCAGGGTTGAATTATCTTGTCGTTCATAATTTTCAGGAGTTTTGACATTGCGATACTCAGTATGGATCAGTGTATGATGACGTTTTCCACAAATGCGGCATCTTGCCTTTTGTTTACATTGCTTCACTCCATGGTTAGGTATCAGACAATTAAAACAAAGGTGATTCTTTTCTATAAATGACTTTTTCTCTTGAAGTGGATATTTTACAAAGTCCTGACATTTGTAGATATAATGATCTTCACCACAAAGTATGCAACCCTCTTTAGGCGCATTATAAAAGACTCTTTTATCTGTAATCGTAGGTTTTGCTAGTGTTCGTAAGTTTCCTTTTGTTGATTGAATTCTCTCCAGTGATCTAAATCTTGACTCTAAATATTTTGTAAGTTCTTCGAATGTTGGTAGTCTCTCGCTCTCATACTTGCTAATTTCTTGTTCCCAACCTCTTAAAGTTTCAGTATCTAGTTTGCTGGTAAGTAGATAAATGATTATAGGATCCCAAGATTCTGTGTTGACTCCAATTCCGTTTAATCCACTCAAACATTCTGTTGTTGAATCTAATAAGTTCTTGATAAATACTGAGTTTTCATTTGTTATAGTTTTAAGCGACATCAATCTTTGTAAATAGGAATTTATTATAACTCTTTTGTTACTGTATCTGTCTTTTAATTTTAGCCAGGCAGATTCATAGTTACTTTCAGTGACTGGTATGTGTTTTAATAGACTTGCTGCTTCTCCTTTTAAGTTTTGCTTCAGTAAATGTAATTTATTAACCTTACTCAAAGTTTTGTTGTAATGTATGAGTGAAACAAATTGATCATAAAATGGAATCCATTCACTATAATTTCCATCAAAAGTTGGTATTTGTATAGCGGGAAGTTTGATCTGCTGTGACGAAATTTCAGAATCTTTATTAGATGTAACTGGACGTGGAATTTCAGATTGTTTTCTTAACATGGTTTCTTTTGCACTAATATACTCATCTTCGCCTTCTGAGTATATATCGAAAATGTCCTCGTCTCCGCACTGTGATGTTTCAATCATTTTCATGTGATTATTCTGAAACTTTTCCCACAACTGGTCAAGTAAAGTTATTTTCATATCGATGTAACTCCATGTAAGACGCTCCTTAGGTGATTTTTTAAAGTTACTGTGTGATTTTTCTATTTGAATTTTTAAGCCTTGTTGTAATTTATTTAACTGTTCATAAACACTACTTTCATTACTTTTTGCCATTTTTTCTAAGTCCAAGTTCAACTTTATGAGAAAATAACTATGTTTTATTTATTTATTAGTTCTGGCAACACTAGTTTAAAGTCACTTCACTTTGACAACAAATGTCACTTGAATTTGACAGAAAATGTCACTTAAGTTTGACAGCTAATGTCACTTGAGTTTGACAGTTTGCTAATGTCACTTGAGTTTGACAGCTAATTTCACTTGAGTTTGACAGTTTGCTAATGTCACTTGAGTTTGACAGCTAATGTCACTTGAGTTTGACAGTTTGCTAATGTCACTTGAGTTTGACAGCTAATGTCACTTGAGTTTGACAGTTCACTTATTTTTGTAAAATCACTTTTTTTTTTGTTTTTGTTACTCACACACTGTACTAGTACGGTTACCTACGACTACCTAACTATTTTCGCGATACCGGCTCGGGAGGACCATGTCCCGCCTACAGTGAGGTCCTCCCAAAAAAACGAACGATTACGTAAGTGAGGTGTTTATTCAACCCCGCAAAAAACCAAAGTATAAAGTAACTTTACAAGT
>DVYQ01000009.1:0-10685 GCA_018236205.1 Emesis tenedia | reverse complement strand
TTCTGCTCGCCAAAAACGCCCGGTTTCGCAGTAACGGTCAATAAGACCAACTGCTTAGCTCCATTTCGAAAAAAAAAGAAAAAAGAAAAAATGATGATTAGGTAAGATTAATTATTTTGATAGGGATGTTTGTTATCAATAGTGATAAATAATGACACTGTACGGCTGTAGTAAGCCAGCAGATAACGCGGTTGATGATTGAACAGGATGTTAGTCAATCACTATTTAAGCACATTAATACTAAGCTCGTAACATTTGCATTAATATTATTGATAAAAACGTTTGCATTGAAATAAGTTGTTTGTTATAATGATTAATAAGTAATATAAGAGAAAAAACCTAACACTCAAAGCAAAAATAAACTCAAGGTGTGCTGAATTTGAAATTTTTAGAGTCAGATGCTAAAAATCCTATAAAAGTTTTGTTACTTTATTAATATTGTATTTCATGTTATTGGATTTACATCAGAAGTTCTCGGTTTTGACTTCCGGGCTGATGTTTCTTTTAACTGTAAATATTTTAATAGTTGACCGAAGTATATTTGTATTTAATTATTTTATATAATTTCCGAATTTATAAAAGGTTCCGACTAACATGAATAGAAACAGCAATCTTTAAGTTTAATAATTTAACGATAAGGGTTATCCATCATCGCCCTGTTAATAAATCGGTTAGTAGTGATCACTTAAGTATATGACAATGTACAGTGATTTTATTACCCTAAAACTAAGATAGTTGCAGGGATTTATTTTCAGAAAATAATTGTAGCTGAATACTGTTCCATAGCATTGGAGTATAAATCGTAAAAAAATTATGTTGTGCTGGTCCAGGTCCCATTGGAAAAATAACCGAACGATAAAGTTGTCACCCTACAAAGCATTTTTCAGAAGGTTATCGATTGGCTTAATATTACGTATTTGCCATAGAAACAACTAGTTGATAGAGTTTTGCAATAGTGTCAATCCTTATTACAGCCGTATTCCATTTCCAAAGATAAGCTAATAAATTGTCACACGTGACATTACTATCTCACCATACGATTGCAATACAATACTTACATCTTTACTATCTTTAAACGAAAGTTGTATTTTTCCGACAAAAAAAAAACATCTGTTTGATTGCCACACTGCAATTTAAAAATGCTTGACAGCTGTTTCAAATTCTCAATAATGCAACAAGCAAAATATCAATTTTAATTTTAGTGTCATTACTTGATTGTGATCAATAGCGAGTATATTTCTTGTATTTGGTTTGTATGATAAAACATAAATTTAAGAAAACTCAAAACTCAAAGCTTAGTTTTTCGCCGTGAGTAGTAAAACAAAAGTATAAATACTTATATGATCGTATGAATAATATTTTACACATAATTAATTTAATACTTTATTATATTAACTAACACTAATTATTTGTAACAATCTCGTAATCGCACCACGCGAATATTACGTCTCGTTAAACGCTTGGCGCTAAACTAGCACCAATTTCTCTAGCTTAAGGGTTGAATTGGCTTGCACCACTCACTCTATACATCAACGGGATTGTTCAGCAGCACTGATGGAACACACTTCGTTATTTCTCTCTCGTGAATGAATCTTTAGATTAATAATCGAGCAGAGTGCATGTGCAACTTAAGTGGGCTAATAACTAATAATTCTATTTGTTGTCAACAATGTCGACGCGTGCTAGATTTATTTTTTACGATTTCTACGACAGTTAGGTTTACAACTTTAAATCAGCAAGGGTTTGTTTGATGAGGTTCCGTAAAAATACCTTGCAACGTTCACGTCTGGACAAACATTAACGCTCAAAGTATCTACAGATTGACAATCTGGTTTTATAGAATAGAAGGGAAAGTAAGACCTGCATTTGATTTTTTTGTTTGTTTTTAATTGAGAATTTTTCATAAAATGAAAATGTAAATCTCATTATATCTGTATTTACAAATTATTTAAGGTTGTTACCTTAATTTAGGTTATTTACAGGAATTTATACAGCACCCTAGCCGCGCCAGATACTGGCTCAGCGAAGACACTATTATATAAATCTACATTTATTTTATTTGTTTTTTATAAATTAATAAATTCTGTCCACTTGTCTGCATTTTTGACACATTCCCCTAAGATGTGCTGTACATCGTCTTTTTTGTCACATAGGTCGCAATTTGGTGATGTTTTTTTGCCCATAAGATAAGCGAAGCTGGTACTCAGATTGTGTCCGGAGTGCAGCCTATGTGCTTTTATAATTTATAGTCTGCTTAATGTACTGCTAGAAAGCCAGGGGGCGTGTGGTGGTTCAGCTTGTATTGACTACGACATAAAGATGATGTATGATAAATAGTTAATGATTCAATACAAGCAACGTTTCAAGGTTTGAATTTCTCGGGACATTCTTTGGAAAAAATATACCTCTTGGTATTTTAATAGCAGTGAGTTAGATGTTGATATTTACCAAGTTATTTGTTTCTGTTAAATATATTTTATTGATTTAATATTAATTTAATATTTCGTTAATTTTTTTGTAATGTTATTTATTTAAGATTTATCCGTGACCTGTGTAATAATCACAATAATTATTGTACTATTTATTATGTGATAGATAGTGAGTGATAAATCATATTTTCAAACTAGTCAAATAAGTATGTAATTTTTTTGTTGGCTGTACTTTTAAAGTGCTTATAATTTGGGACAGAACACAATTTCAATTTCAAAGTTTTTTTTGGAAAGTAGTATAAAACTTCGGGAAGAACGAAGAACGAACTGTGGTAGCATCTCAGTGCCTCGGATGACCACGTAAAGCCGTTGTTACCAGTTCTCACTAGACGTAAGCGATAACCTTTGGTTATAAGATCAACAAAGTATGGCGATGACGACTACCATATTTCGAGAAATCGTGGGTAGCTGGCGACTAGTTATAAAGATGTTCGGTTTATTTCGCAAAAAGAAAGGGAACCAATGTACTTACTTTGTAAGGGATAATCGTGTATAATTTATTTCCTCATCTTACTTAAGTTTCAAACGTTTATATTGTAACAATAGATTTTTAAAAAAAATATAGATATATACTGTATTTATTGGTTTGGACCTAGTTCAATACACCATCTACAATATTACAAGGTAATTCGTAAAAATCAAACGATTGCTGAGTTATTTTCGGTGTAGGGAACGGACGTGACGACCCCATCGCCCGCCGGTGGAATAATTTTGTGGCAAAAATTCCACAGGTGCAGACAGTCAACAAAATAAGTGGTAGTGCCATACTGTAACTACAGTTGAATAGGCGGGCAGGACCGGGGCGGTACCACTCTCTCACTTAAGACCGGCGTAAAGTAGCAGCTCCTTTGTTGCGTTCCGTCCGGTTTGTGAAAGTCCCGGAGGCCTAATCCCCCCTCTTTCACATACATAAAAGCGCAATACAAGCATATTTTACCCCAGGGGGGTACCACTGCACGAGGCAAATGGAGTAAGAAACATAAGGCACCTCCTACCATACTTGTCGTGGATTTATGTAACATAAGGGGGCTTCATTTAATCCTTAACGCTGTCCACTACCATCTCGAGACAGCTAAGCCTGCCTTGCTCTTTTTGACTGAGACTCAGATATCTTCTCAAGTTGATACTTCCTATCTCTCCTACCCGGGGTATAAATTGGAATATTCATTTGTACCGCGGGCTGGTGTGTGCTCGTACGTTAGAGAAGATATGTGCTGCCGGCGCCTCTGCAGTCTTGAAAGTCGGGACCTATCCATTTTCTGGTTGCGCGTAGACTGCGGAGAACATTTTACCCCGCGTTTACGCGTGCCTATACAGGTCCCATAGCAGGAATGCTGAAGTTGACCGACTCATCGAGCATTTACAAGTAGCAACAGACTCTGTGTTGCAACAGATCCCATATTGCGCTTTCGTGTATGTGAAGGAGGGGGATTAGGCTTCCGCGACCCTCACAAACTGGACAGAACGCAACAACGGAGCTGCTACTTTACTCCGGTCTTAAGTGAAAGCGTGCTGCCAGCCTATTCAATTGTAGTTACAGTATGGCACTACCACTTCTTTTGTTGACTGTCTGCACCGGTGGAAAAATTTTTGTTGCTACCGCTCATGGGTACCCATGGGCTGTGGTGATCACTTCCCATCAGGTGAACCACGTTTGCCCTTTTTTACTATAAAAGAAAAAACCTGGAATAGTACATTTCATTCTGAAAAAAATGTGTTGCTCCCGTAAGATTCAGAAAAATCATGACAGTTGACTGATTCTTCATACCTATTTGAGTTTTTGTTGAGTGGGATTAGTTTTATATTACTATGTAGCAGAATACACGAGAACATAATATGCAATACATTGAATCGATGTCTGTGCATTAAGTCAATAAAGGAGAAGCGCGCATTCGGAGAGGTAACTGCAGACCAAAACCTCTACATAAGTTTTGGTCTGCAGTTGTCTCGAAACTACTATACAAACGGCTTACAAAAACAAATCAGAAAGTGTTCTGACAAACGTGGAATTCTACAAATGTCTTTGGATGGCGGCTCATAAGGACGTGTGGACCGGACACATACTATAGCATCCGATCGGAAAAAGACCTTCTTTTAAGGTTTTTAAATAAATTTAAAGTAGTTTTTATTGTAAGTAGATTTTTTAATATGTAATAGTTTATACCGGTCGCCTTTGTTTGCTTTACTGCTAATAATTGCCAGTTTTAATGTTTGTCGTAATTATGCTTGTTGTAGTACCTATTCATATGTTCATAATATGTACATTACACAAACAAATACATAATTTTCACCATGTATACCTATACAAAACTATTAATTATATCCAAATACGATTAGTTTGAATTTTGTTTAATAATAATATGTGAAAATTGCAAATGCGTTTTAGTGGTGGATAAAGCCATTATATTTATGTTTCTAACACCTACTAACGCTTTCGACTAAAAAACTAACCAGCGATAAAATCCAATTAAATGCTAAATAATATAGTAATAATTTAAATCTGAAATATGCGAGCGAAATAGCGGTGCGATATTGTTCTAATTTTAGCAAAGGGCGTACCTACGTTCACCATTGAGCAAATTGTGCATAAGCAACGAACGAAATCACATACTAACTATAGTACATGGATTCTAGTAAGATGTGATTTATATAAACTAAATAACAAGTAGCTAAAGAACGTTATAAGCAACTAAATAACTAACGATAGTGGTGTTCGATAAAGCTATATTACAAGTTATAACTCAAAGTACAAAGATGATACAGACAACAAAACCGAGTTCGTTAATAAAATATTTGCTGCATTTGTCAGACTACACAAGATTTGGCATCAAAACGTTGCACCCGGTTCCATTTTAGGAACGAATCCGTTATCAACGTTATGCCATATGCTCTATTACGATACAACACTGCAATACATAGCCTTACGAAATGCAAGCCGATAGAAGTTATAACAGGAGATATCAACCCAAATAAACCATTTGTAATAGACCTAACGTCACAGTTACTTCAACAATATACAATTGACTCAAGCCTAGGAACTGATTAAATCTCGACTTTTTACAACAATACTTATTGTTATATGTATCTTAGAATAACATTTGTTTGTAAATTAAATTGGGGTACAATAAATTTGGATCCTTGGCTGCGACCACACTTAATTAAGTCAAAAATATTGATATGATTTTATTTTACTCAAAAATTACAAATTTTATCACAAAATGAAACAGAACTTTATTTAAGCGTTGGCTTGAATCCAAGTAGTGTAGCGGGAAACACGTGCGTTAACGCCAGGGTACTGCGGTAGAGCGCACTCCTCACCCCAGGAGCAAACACCGACGATCACATTGTTGTGATGGAGGGGACCACCAGAATCGCCTTGACACTGGTCGCGGCCACCCACATCCAGCCAGCCGGAGCACAGCATGTTGTCGTTGACCATCAGGCCTATCACAGCATAGCGATTACGGCAGGTCGTTTGATTTACGGTCCAGATTTGGACATGGCGCAATTGCTCAGATAAGACTCCACCAAACTGTAAAAGATATTAGTTAAATTAATGTTATGCTTGAGCGCTATTTCATTTGGTGCTTTAGTTGTAATATATGATGATTAAGTTGCCAAAACACTAAATGGTGATTACATTGAAATTATTCCGGTCACTTAAAATTATCAATTTTAAGGTTATATAAATTTTATATAGTTGTTATTAATATATTTGAATATAAAGAATAAGATTAATATAGTCAATATTAAGATTTGCGACCATAACCACAAGCTTATTAATGAAATATTCCCGATATTATATAAAACTATCGGAATCTGACAAGGCAATTGACGGGGTGTGGGTTTGATTCTTGGCACCGATAAACTTTTAGTAAACTTGGGTAATAAGGATAGATTTTTATATTTGTTTTGGTGTTTATTAAATATATTTAAGTATTTATTTTTAGCTTCAACGTTCAAGGCGCCTTTGAAATAAACATTTTACAAAAGTTTATAAACTTTTTGTACTAATGTAAATATAAACCAATAGGTTGGTTCACTAACTTCATAACAGCGTACTGTCATAATATCCTTGAGTGACTGTTTGTTTACCATTCAGTGTTTTTGAACAAATACGATAAATGTATAAAAAATGATTATGGTTGGTTTATTGAAAAATTGTTATTGAAAATAAAAAAATAGCAGAACAGCTTTTTTCTGTTAATACACCTTGTATTGTCTCCACGTGCTCTTATTACAGATTCTAATCGGTTCCGCATAGGTCTGATTAGGGTTAGTAAACGGTTTAAAACTTTTGAAATCGCTGTTTTTCGCGCTGCCATTGTTGTGGACAGAGGACTTCTCACTTATTCAGCTTTTTTAAACTGCCACAAATATTTAAAACGGAATTGTGATACGTACCCAAACGTCTTCGCAATATTGATAAATTTGTGCAGTCACGTGGGTCGGGCATTACCATGCATTACATAAACATTTTCACCTATTGTCCCATGTAAGGTACCACGTGAGCATATTACCCGTCCTCCCTAATTACAACCACTTAAGGGTTAATTTTCAGAAAATTAATCTGATAACCTCAGGTCATTAACTTTGGAAATTTTAATTGAAATCGGTAGTGGTATCTGATGCGTAACTGATACACAGGCTTAGTATGTTTGAGGCAAAACATGTCAAACCACGTCTTCTACCGTTTTGAATTACAACTAGGCATCTTGTGAAAGACAAGAGAAGGCTATCGCCTGTCACTAACGTCGTGACTTCTAACTAGGTGTTACAGTTCGCCGAGTTGCAACATCTCGCCCAGGTCTTGGTATCACCGCCTTCCTATTCCTGCAGCAATAGCGTCAGGGCTTGTCACTCTCGTGTTCTGATTTGGTTGAGCTGGTTACTTTTTGAATAGGGCATTTTATCTTTGCCACACAGTTAAAAACGCATAATTAACATTTCTTCTGTAATTGTTGTCTCTTTCCATTTGGAAAACTATCTGCTTACTTTGGATAAAACCTATCTGCATCACAGGATGATATACAAGAATACTCTCCATATTCGACGCTTGATGAACATTCACCGAACTAATTATTTTAAATTTATCCAAACCAAATTCTAGCAAAAATTTTGCTATTTAATTAATAACAAATTTATATTTTAGGAATTGTAAAATAATACAACTGCTTAAATTAAAAATAATAATTAGATTTACTGTGTACATGTGTCCTACTTACGCTGGTACGTCCCCATCCGATGGCCCAAACAGCTTGGTTGTCGGCTAGGTTGTATCCACTGCCAGCGATGGTACCAGCTTGCACGTAGTTGTTGAAGATGAACGCCGTGTTGGAGTGAAGGATGGAGATATCGTTGTCGAGGTTACGAAAGTTGTAGTTGGGGTGGTTGATGATCATTCTGGTGCTGTGCACGACTCCACCGCTGTTAGCGTATGTGGAGCCGATACGAACTTGCCAGCTTGAAGCGGGGTCTCCACTAAACAGTCAATAGTTTGTGTTATAGAAATATATTTTAAGGGTGAGTTATGGTTTTGAAAATATCACGTTGGGATGACGGAAGCCACCGCTGTGAAAGGTCATGACGTTTTGAAAAGAAGCAATAAAGGTTACATATTCCCAGCTAGACAGAGTGTATGACTGGGAACTAGTCTGTCTCAGGAGCATTGTAACTAGTATATTACGTTACGTACGTACAAAATAAGCCAATGATTTTAGTGTTATTTATTTTTGCGTTATTAATATAGCGTTGTGGCTTGGTTGACCGCTATGATAAGCTTAAATAAAAATCTATTGATCAGTTTTGGTTTCCAATATGTTTAACTAAGCTACTCTTAACTAGTTTAAAGTAGTCAAAATATACCTATAGTAATGTAATTTTTCAGTACCTCCAGAGCGAAAACTGAGGAACCGCGCTAACAGGAGAGGTTGTAATCATGTTGTTAGCAAACGACAGTTCACTTCTATTCAAAATAAAAATACAAGTTGGTAAGAATAATGAAGTGAATGATGCAATTTCACAAGTTTTACACTAGTTCAACGTCAATAGACTGCTGTTAAAAGGAAACAAAACAAAATGTGTTAAATAATCCCATCTGTTCTACACAGAGTTAGTACCTCTTTTATGTGGCAGTGTGTAAGTTTTTATAGACATAATATATAACGATGCAATAATGTGTATAAACAAAATTGTGTAAATAAATTATGAAATTTTATGTTTATGGGATGACAAAAAAGCGTGGAATGAATTGCTCCTAATTAATATAATATTTTTTCTATAATTAAAAATGATTATTGTAACAATAATAAATTAGAATAAACAAAATAAGCCCGCTGATTTTCTTTGCCAGATTTATTTAGTGTATGGTGGAGTTCTAATCTTGTGGTATTCCTAATAATGTCGACTGATCAAAAATGTATGTAAAGATAAAAATGAATAAAATATTTTTGACTTTGACCCATGCATTTGGGCGAAGCTGTAAGAAAATAAGTAGCGGGGGAAGCGGCTCTCGTTATACTCGTGCATATCCATTCATGCACTTCACTAGTCATGATGATTATTTAAGCACTGTAATTATTCTTGCATTTTTGTCCTTGCAGGCTTTACGTTATGTGTTCAAATTGTTCCGCCTGCATTTTTGCAAACTGATTAAATGGTTTCCATAAGCAATATTGGAACAGTTATTAGGTTCCCGGAATAACCAAGAAATATGATACTTCTGTAGACTCAAATAAAATAAGAGTAATGTAAAATCAAAGAATAAACCGAACGAACAAAACATTTCTTTCTGACTGAGCCTAACCTTGCAGGCCTGCTGGCTGTGCCTGGTACTTCGTAAACCTACACAACAGTCCTCCTGAGTGAGCATGATGCTTCGTGCCTACTGGCTAGGCCTGAGGTTATAAACCTAAACTGCGGCCCTCTTGACCGGCCTGCCACTGCGGGCTGCTAGGCTGACACTGTAGGCCTCCTGGCTGGGCAGTCCCAGCTTGCCTTGCACCTGCGCTGTGGCATGTCTACAACTAGTGCGTGCTAGGCACTCACCAAACTTTTTATTCTTATTTTCTCTTTTGTGCCCGTTGTCTTTTTTTGAAAGTTTTTAATAATATATATTACATGAATTAATAGTAAATTATTTAGTTTTCCTTTTGTTTTTTCAGGTTTTTTATAATTATTCAGGTTAAGGTCAAGGTATTTATTGATAGTTTCTCTTGTAGCGTTACAATTATAGGGGCCGTTTAGGTGCAAAGTAAAAGGCAAGCAAAGATTAAAACATGTTAGTGATTATATAGAAAACCACGTGATTAGGAAATAGTTGAAATAGTTAGCACTAATAGTGCCATTTATACTGTTTGTTTTCCAAATAAAATAAAATAATTATTGTTACAAACGACTAGGATATTTGTAGATGAGTTCTGTGTTGTTTTATTATAGTTTAATACGTGTTCCATTTTTGAATGTAAGATTATACAAGAGGTATTTAAAGTCTGATGTACGAATATTATTTGAAATTATCATATGATAAAAATAAACGTACAAAGTGCAGTGAGCGGCAGACAAAATACTTCTGTTGTTGAGGATGGTGCCGGCGCAGGATTGTCCGTGGTTAGAGCCAGTCCACGAGAACAGTAGGGCGGCGGCCCACGGGTACACGTTGATGGTGGTTAAAGAGCCTCCGACAATCTTATTCTGACGTTGTGGGTAAGCTGCAAAAATACGACAAAGTAAAACAATCAGACAATGTATTAAACTGAACATCATGACTTTAACCATTAACATAGTATTCATATTAATATTCAACATAGATGATGAAATATGAGTCAATATGTTGCGAATTAGTAACATTCATTGCTATACAGATGGCCAAAGCAATATTTCTCCGGCACATGTCGATGAGTACCGGAATCAGCTTGTGTCCAAAATCGAGCGTCAACTTACCGATTTCTCGGAATGGGGTCAGAAAAACTTGGTCGCATTTAACCCCAAAAAGACACAACTTAGCGTGCGTGCGTGCGTCTCCGCTAAAAAGACACCCTTTGTCATATCACCCCTTTTTGGGAACACTCCCTTGAGGGCTTCAGCCAGCATTGAGATTCTGGGAGTCGATATTTTGAACAACGTTCAGTTCCGCGATCATTTGGAAAGTAAGCTAAATTGGCCTCCAAAAAGCTGGGTGTGCTCAGTAGAGCGAAG
>DVYQ01000008.1:0-10786 GCA_018236205.1 Emesis tenedia | reverse complement strand
AGTACACAGACTTTTTTTTCTGTATTTGAACCAGCGATCATCTTACCTTAACCCTTAATTTGATTTTGTTCACTGTGAGAAACATATGAGAAAAAAAATGATTTCGTTATATTTTTACACCAAATTCGTATTTTTTGTAATATTATCATACCGTATATAATATTTTTAATAGTAAAAAAATAGTCTACGCACCTGGCAACACTTTTACTTGTCATTGTCAAAGCAAAATGTCGGCGCCTAGCGGGTCGTCTATGTTCCGCAAGGTAAATATAAAGATTTTACTTGATTTTCTATTGTTTCAAGTATTTTAATGCTTTCACTAACTTATCTAGACTATTTGTTATATTTTGGTGTGTGAATTATGTGCCTTTATGTGAATCCTCAAGTTTTATGACCCGCCAAAAGCTTATGTTTATTGTGATGAACATTGCCAAATAACCTATAAAGTACCTACAATTTGTTATGTTCATCACGGTGAACGATGCCAAATACCTAATGATAAAAAAAAGACATAACTATTTTGGATTAATTTAACATTTTGAAGTTATGGGTTTTATTTTGCTTATTTCGGTATTTTCTGTTGCCAACAGCATACTTTGCATGGACGCACGGCAAAAATATTGGCGCTTGTGCCTATACAGCATGCTCCCTCAGATACCAGTGATAAGTGATAGGTCCGACATGGACAATGAATTGGCAGATCTGCATACTCCAAGTTTAGCTTCATCATCAGCACCATCTTTAGATTCATCTTTAGAGCGAATGCATATTTTAAGCAGTCCTGAACCTGATGCTGAAGATCATGACACTGGGGACGATCCACCTGAATTTGATTTTACAGAAACATCATTGCAATTGACTCCAGTTCTACGTCAAATTTGCCCAGCTACACCGACTAGAGAACCGAACTACGAGAACATACCTTCCTTATCTTCTATACCATCTCTTCCGTCTGAAGCCCCTTTATCAACTCCTGAAAGTGCTACCAGGAAAACTCGAGCCCAAAGGCACATTACTCCAGTGCTGGCTAAAAGACGAAAGAAAGTTCCGAAATTTGTACTAACCTATAAATGGAAAAAAAGCGTCACCTTCCGTCACCAAGCTACAATTGAAGAAAACCAAGACCATAATATAATGAATGCCTCTTTCCTGCCCACTGCAGATTCCCTAGAATATTTTAATTTATTTTTTTCTTCAGACATTGTGACCGATATTACCGTAGTCAAATCTATACTCTGTTCAAAAAACTGGCAAATCTATTCAAGTGACAGAAGACGAAATGCGTGATTTTATAGCTATCCATATACTTATGGGTATTGTCTCAATGCCTAGTTACCTAGACTATTGGAGCAGTAGATTCCGGTATGCTCCGATAGCAGATCTAATGAGTTTAAAACGCTATCAACAGATTCGTAGATTTCTACACTTTGCTGATAATAGCTTAGAAGATACTGATAGATATTACAAAGTAAGACCAATAGCAGAAAAAATAAGAAAAAACTGTTTGCTGCAAGAAAATGAAAACAAATTTAGTATAGATGAGATGATGATTGCTTATAAAGGAAGAAAGGCAGGCAACAGAAAGCAGTACATGAAAGATAAACCCAACAAGTGGGCATTCAAAAATTACGTGCGAGCTGGAGTAAGTGGCATGATTTATGACTTTATCCTATATGGAGGAGAAGATACATTCCGTTTAAATAAATTCACTGAACAAGAAATTTCAATTGGGTTTGGGGCACAAATTGTAATAGCTCTGTGTCAATCTATTCAAAGAAAGCCAGCCACCATATTTTGTGACAATTTTTTTTCATCGCCTGAGTTATTTTATATTTTAAAAGAAAATTATGGCGTATTTGGTTTAGGTACGATTCGTAACAATAGAACCAGGGGAGCTGGATCTATTTTGCCTAGTGAAAAGGCAATGAAAAAGAAAAAGAGAGGAGCTTATTCACAGGTCGTATGTGACAAAACCAAGCTGGCTCTCGTTCGCTGGAACGACAATAAGCCTGTCACCCTGATAAGTTCATTAGTTGGATGCACACCTGTGCATAAAATAAAGAGATATTGTAAGGTAGAAAAGCGAAAGTTAGATGTTGACTGTCCTCAAATAGTAAGGGAGTACAATAAACATATGGGGGGTGTAGACCTGGGTGATATGTTAGTATCTCTTTATAAAATACCGTTCAAGTCTAGAAGATGGTATATAGGTATATTTTGCCAGTTGTTAGATATAAGTATACATAATTCATGGATTTTATATAAAAAAAATACTAACGACAGAAAAAAAATGTCTTTGAAAATATTTCGGCAAGATCTATATCTAAATTTAACAAAAAAGAACCGGTCTGTACGTTCTCACTCTATCGTTGAAAATTCAACAATAAAGAACCCTAAGTTACCCAGGCCCATTAGCCCCATACGTTTCGACAATATTTGCCACTTTCCTAATACAAAAGAAGACATGGGGAGGTGCAAATATTGCCTAAAAAATACTACTGTGTACTGCATGAAATGTAATATAAGACTCTGTTTTGTTACAGGAAAAAAATCTCGTAATTGTTTTCTCAATTTTCATACAAAATAATACTAAGTTTTTTGTGAAATGCTAGAAGAGGCTCTACTATGTTATAAAAGATATTTTGTTATGTCTTTGTTTTGTTTTTTATATAAATAAAAATATTTTGTAAACCGCACTACCTGTTTGAATGTGTACCCTAATTTGATTATGTTCATCACAGTAAACATTACAATAAAGTGGTATTTCTCGACAGATTTGGCAATGTTCACTCTGATGAACATTGGTTTCCTAGAAACCTGAAGGTCGCAACATTTTTTTTTTATTTTTTCTGGATTCCTTACTACCCTAAACTTATAAATATACATAAATTTTACATATATATAACACATTGAACCTCTACCAAATTAAGGGTTAATTACCTTTTAATTTAATTATAAACTTTTTTTATCCCTCGTTAATTAATTTTTGCTGCGCATGCGCAGTAATCTTTCCATCTTATTTAATGTTCCATGTACGATGTTGATTTATGAATTATGAAGCCCAGCGGACGAAATAGTTGTTCAAAGTCACTCCATATTGAATTACAGGGCTTAGAAGTGCTCAAACAAGCTGACTATTCCAACTCCAAAGAATTAAATAATATTACTCAGGCCACCACGAAAACAGAGTTAGTGTTGAACTTTACGCTATTATCTTTGAATAGGCGCAGTTAGTTACTATTACGATAAATCGTTATTAATATTTTATAGATTTATTGATTGAAAGTTGGTGATATTATTGCTAAACAAGCCGCTTATGCAGTTTAATGGTACAATGTCTACCTTCAGCATAATATGATGTAATTATTTGATACTAATAATTTATAAATTACCATCAATAATGTGAAGAAATATGGATCGAATGAGACAACTATGGGAATGGAGCAATCATAATTATTAGCAGAACAACGTTAGCGTTAAAATTAGCAGAAGAACGTAAAACACAGCAAAAGAGTATTTTAAAAGAAAAATTTTGATTTATTATTCACATAATTTTTTATTTTATTTTATTTGTCTTGCTTTTATTTCGTTCATAATACTCTTTGAGAGCGAAAAAATTATAAAGAAAATAAAGTTTTCATTTAAATTTACTATGGGGAAAATCAAATCAGTTGACATCGGACTTTTTTTGAAATTAAATTATGATGAATATGGAGCAGTTTCATGCTATAAATATCAGAAATCGCCACAATTATTTTGTTGGAATACTGAATTTTTAACGATACTTGCAAAGAATTTTTTTATTAATTATGTTTTCATTGTTAATTTTTTTTTTCAGCTAAAATTCCCACGTATCTAATGACTAGAAATGCCAAAGGAAATCTTCATTCTACTAAAATTTACACTGCAGTAATGGTGACTGGTTGCTTATTTATTTTGACACACTGTTCGGATTTGTATATCTTGTTTCCAGATGTGACTTTTTATTTAGATAATTAGCTGGTCATAAAAATACGTATAAAAATATTATTTTGAAGCTTTGGTGAGTAATTTTAAATTTTTATTATTCTTTGACATTTATTTTATCTTCTTATTTTATTTGCGATTACTATTTTTTTACACTAAGAATTAGAAAAATTATAAATCTTGTAGTCAGTGTAAAGGAAGAAAAAAAATATTTCAAACTTTATAAGTTAACTGAAACGACTTTATACATCAAGTAGTACTTGGAACTGTTTTGAAATCAAATTTTAATTTACCGTTCGTAATAATTACCAAGTATAAGGTAAATAATTAATTTGTCATTTTTTTATCTGTGCAGATTCTTCGTAACTTTACTTTTGAGTAGAGTGGTTCTCGCAAGCTGATAGACACGGAATATTTAAAATTATTTCAAATTGAATATATGGCTGTTAATTTTAATTTATACGTAAGTATAAAATAGTTTTTTATCTTTTTGTTATTATTTGTACTTATAATTTCTTTTTTGTATTTATGTACATTTTTAATAACATACAACGTTTATTTATGTTATAACTACAATTTGTAACTTAGATGTTTTTGTTTGGTAATAGTTAAAATTTACTAAAAAGTGACTTAAACTTTTAAAAACGTCCGATAATTCATTAAGTAAAGTCATATATAAAATCTAACTTTATTTTTCAATATAAATTCAAACAATAAAATTATTTTTCAACTTATAAATAATAATTCTTGAATTCAATGTCCATATATTGCAATAAATATACAAACTCACTGGAGAGTAATTTATCAATTGTCGATAAAGAAGAAAATTTTCCAATGTTATAAGTAAAAAAGATAAACTACTAATTATCGTTGTAATTTATAAAAAAATAATTGCCAGTATGAATAATTAATTATAATTAATGGATAATTGTTAATAAATTATTGACAATTATTTCTGTGAGCAATTTCTAGTGATTTATTGATAGTGGTTTTTACATATGGATATTGATTACATTCATTTTTTTTTAAATTTTATGATTTGATTATTTGTAAGCAGCACTATAATCAAATGACGATACGTGTAAGATTATAATCTTGTGTGAATAAAAAAAACAAAACATTTCTGTTTTATTGTTAATATATTATTTAAAAAATTATAATTTTCAAAAAAAAATTATAATAATTCGATAAATTGGAAGGGGTATGAATTAGATAAAAAATTAAAGTGAGCTTTAACTGGAATAAAAATTTTCAATTTTTGACTATCTAAATATTTATATTGTTTTCTTTCTTTTAGGTGCTTTTCATTTTCAAAAAAGACATGCCTCTCAAGTCGCAAGTGTCTGCTGAAGATGCTGTTAATGTGTTAATACGACACATTAGTTATTTTGCATCAGAAAAATTACCGGAATGGTCTTCAGATATATGGCAGGTTTTAGCCAAAGAAAAAGAATTTCAAGATAAATGGGACGCGAATAAACGAAACGAACAAATGTTAGAAATGATCGACGAGGAATTTTGACCAAAGCACGCCAGGAATGTGGACTCTTCATTTCAAATCAAAATACAAATGTTGACAATGGTGACGACTGTGATGATGACGAAAATAGTTTAAGTGACGAAGATGATGATAAACGTGATCCGGATTATTTTAATCATGTATATTCTGATATGAAAGACAAAATGGAAACTTTTGCATTAATTTTTTCCAGACAATTATGGGATTCAATTAACAAACATAGTCCTCTGATTGAAAATAAACAGACTGGAGCTGGATTTCAACCAAAAGTTTGGACGGATACGATCGCATTCGAGTTATGGAAACAGTATCGACTTCAATGTGCATTTATTTTTAAAAAAGGTTCCATTCACGAACATGGGCACTATTATGCCACAATGACTGGCCACTGTAAAAGCAAATTATGTAAAAACTTCCTGTTTGACTATGTAGAAAATGATCCAGGAGATGAAGGTGATGTGATAATTAAAATTAATTGTTGTGACACAAGGTTCACAAAGCACGAGAATTATAGAAGACCACTTAGAGGACAAAAAAGAGACGAAATGAAGAAAGAAGTGAAAAAAAAAGGTGTTAAAGGAGCTGTACACTATGCTGCTCAAAAACTTCTTAAGCCAGGTGATACTCATTGTCCGGTTATGAGTAAACCCAACGTTTTATATCAACTAAAAAAGGAGACTATTGAAGATAATTTTGGTGTAGATCCAAAAGATCGACAAGATCTGATAAAGACACTACTGTCTATTGATCAAAGTCCTATATACCTTCATTCTATGAGGGTCGTAAGTACTAAGCCGTTTTATGTAGTTTATGCTACTCCGTCTCAAATATATTGCTACCGAGAATACCGTCAATTGCATCGAAACTGGTCATCAGTTTGTATCGATGCAACTGGAGGAGCAGCAAAAAAGTTTGATTACAATAACAATCGTACAAGTGCGATATTTTTGTACGAAATTGTCATAAATTTTTCCGGTACTTCCGTATCCGTTTTTCAGGTGCTATCAGAGGTTCATGATGCTGATTATATTACCATATGGCTGAAAAAATGGTTACGAGAAGTTAAGCTACCCCCTCATGAAGTTGTAAGTGACGGTTCACGTGCACTTCTTAACGCAGTCTCTTTAGCATTCAATAATCGTTCATTGTCAGATTACAATGAATTATGTTTTAATAACATAAAAGGCACAACTACAATTCAGCCTAATACATACATTAGATTGGATACTGCTCATTTTATTCATGCAGTTAGTTTATGGAAATCTGTAACTCATAAAAATGTTAAATCATTTTATTTATATTGTATTGCTTTACTCATTGAATGTGATAAGTGGGAAGAGATGGAACGAATTTTAATATTAATGCTTATTATTTGTTGTACAGAATATGAGGATATAGTAATAAGTTATCGTGAAGAAGAAATTACACCACGAGACGCTCGAGTTGAGTTAGAAACTCTTATTGGCAACCGAAAAATTAAGGTAATGGTTGAGGATATAGAAGAAAAAATAAAATCAATGGATATCGATTCTGACAAGAAAGATTTATTAAATGATAATTTGTTTAGTGTAAGCGACGATAATCTTACCATAGCATCATGGGCAAGTCATCTTACATCATATCCTACTAATATTTTACTTACTGGTAACACGTTAAATTGTTTCTACGTTCCGCTTTTCAAGGATCCATTAATAAAAAATGTCAAGGAATTTCCTCTATGGACCAAAGTTTGTATTCCATCTAATAAGTTGCGACCTTCATCTTCTTACATAAAAGAAGATTTCAAAGACTTAAAAAAAGTCTTAGCAAGAACAAATTACTCTTCCAGCAAGGATCGATATTTTTGTAAAAGCTCATCTGAAATATTTACTGGGTGGTGTTATTATCCTACAAAACAAGTTCACTCAATTTGTAGATAATAACATTGATGATTGTACCATGTCAATCGAGGATTCAAATCTTCATGATGAAAAGTTTGAAGAAGGCGTACAAAATGATGAAGAATTCCAAGACAGCTTACAAAATGAAAATTGGCGAGGATTAGGAAATGATCCAAAACACGCAAAGAACGACTGGGCAAACTACGATAATAATGATAATCAAAATGATTCTGATGAGAATTCAAAAGCCGATGGTACTGAGAGTGAAAAATTACAATCAGTTTTAGAAATTGATGAGGATGAAATTGAAATAAATTTAAGTGAATCAATAAAAAATGATCACGATTATACAGTCATAGCAAGTACTCCATTAAGTAACAGAATTGATAATAATAATAAATTAGATAATGCTATTGACAAAGTTAGTAGGAAAATTAAAAAAGAAGGTAAATATTTTCAAGATTGCCCGGAGATAAAATTAATAAACGACTTGATTAAATTAAAAAAGAATAAAGAAAATATTCCAACCATACAGAAAAAAGGAAAACACAAAGAAACTTATTTATTGATAAATGGAAATAAAAGTGGACCAGTTCTTTACCAGGGGATACACTATATTGCTTATAATACTTGTCCTTTGGACAGTATTATACAAATACTTTATAATGGAGCACTCGAGAATCAAAGTTTTACAGATTATTTAAGTAGCTCCAAAAATCCAGCTTTTCTACTTACCATGAACTTATTGAAAAAAGGCGTTAATAATAATCCAAAAATTTATGAGGAGCGCTTTTCCATTCTTCATCAATTTTATAAAGCATTAGAACCATCGCAAAAAGAACAAGGGGTTGAAGAAAAAAATAATAAAACAACTACAGTATCTCGAGTAATCGATTGTGAAGATAACGTAACCAGCTTGTGGAATAAATTGTTTAAAGATGAACCTAGTTTAATTGAAATTTTTACTTGTGTATCACAGAACTGTAGTTATCAGTTGAAGAAGCCAACATTAGGTGTTAATTATCAAACTCTGCTGAATAATGGGATCAAGGATTTGCAAAATGCTTTAATTTTTCACGGTACTTTTAAAAGGTTTTGTCCAGTTTGTAGTAACGAACAAACTTGTGAACAAAACCTAACGTGTATATTTATATTGAATTAGATGTCAGAATGCGTAACGAAGTTCAAGGTTTATCATGCAAATTAAGAGATATTCCAATAATTTTAAATATTCAAGAGAATTCAATAAAAACCTTACGCTATCGGTTTGTATAATTTTAATACTTTATTTTTAATATTGAAAAATATTCATGCTAATAACAATTTTAATTTCTAGTTTATGTGGAGCTATTGGATATAATGCATGTCATTATATCGCTTATTGTCGAAGATTGTCTGGAAGATGGCGGTTCTACAACGACTTATTATCAGCATCAGAAGCAATTGGCAATCATACTTCAATCGTGCCTCATGGAGTACTTTATTTATTAGATAAGTCATAAAATGACTAGGTAATTTTATTAGAAGTGTCTATTTACACACAAAGAAAGTCCTGATGAATCCATGCCGCATGTATGTAGGGGTCTTGACATTCACACAGCGTGGATTTAAGGCCCATATATTCATGTGGCGTGGATTTATCAGGGCTTTTTTGAGTGTGAATATGTAAAATTTTATAACTTTATATTTTATTATTATAAAGACACAAATATTTTCATTTCGCCTATTGTCGTCGAATGCTGTAACATTTCTCGATTTTATTTACTTTTTTAAATTTTATTATGTTTTAATTTTGGTTCTGTGACATATGTATTTGTTTGTGTTGAGTTTATAACTTCATTATACGTTGCAATATTTAATTTGACTTGTGAGAATAAATAATTATTTTACTTGAATCAACTATTGGTTACCCTTATTTATTGGTTTTAATTAAATTAAGGGCAGATAGATCCGTATACATGAGACTCCTCTTCACTCTACGGTACTACGACTTCAACAAGAAGCAAATAACTCTGCCCTGAAAATTTAGGTTGAGTCGCTGATCAACAAAGCTACTGTGCAGGAGAGAGCTGGATGAGTTGGTCGGACTAGATCTAGTAAGTGCTCCATGCTCTACACTAAAAGTACGCATTATTTGGCCGCGATGGATGATGATAAGAACTTGGCGAACTTAAGAGCGATCATGGCTGAGTTTTCGCTGGATCCTCATCTTGCTAAGATACTGATCGCGTAGTGTAATAACAACTACAGCAATGAAATTCTTACCATCATTGTTATGTTAATTACTGATCGCTAAAAAGTGAAGACAACGTACAACAGCGGTTAAGTCGGATTATGGACAGATTTTCACTGAAAAAAACATCCACTAATTTTACGTCTGAGGATTATTATATAAATAAGAAAAGGTTTGTTCATACAGGTAGCATATTTTGAATGAACAGCACACTATTTAACAATTAAAAACAATTAGATGGTAATTACACCCCAGTGTAATCGCACCGCAATACTACAACCTTCAAAACTTCCCTCAATGCGAAAACTTGCAATCAAAACTAAACTTTTAAACAGTTCCAAGGTATATAAAATACCATTTTCCACAAATTAGTTGATTTGTATATTTTTAATTAATATTCAGTTGAATAAATATTGATAAAACTTAAGACAACACCGATCCCAATAAGGATCCATTATATACTATTGTATATTGATACAAATATATTAGAATAATTATTAAATTATTAAATTTAAAAAAAAATTGTTTTTTGAGAACATTAAATTTTTTTAATTAGAACATAATTGCAAATGTCAAGCAACTAGGCCAGTGTTAACTACTGGGTCTTTTACCTTATGTGGACATGTGAATAAACGAAAAAGTTAGTTCATAGCAAATATTTTATTTTTAAGTTAAAATAGCTATTTTGTTTAGAAGTCGGGAAAGGTTAACTATTACAAACATTGACCGAAACTTTGCTGAATTTCAACTTTATTTATTTTTTGATTTTTTCATTCTCAAATTATTTAGTCCGATAACTCATTTAATAACCATGCGTACATGTATACACTAAAAATTATGTCAAGATCATAAACAAAAGATGTTTTTAAAAGGAGTTAATTTTAATTCACCCTTACACAAATACTTTCCTTTTGTCCCTTTACAAATCTAAGCAAAATAATTGTGTAGATAATGAAATAATTGAAAATTGCTTTATCCTTGCAATTACTTTAAATTTTTGTAAATGAAGGTTTTTTTTGGACAAACACATAAGAGATAGTTTCAAAGAATAAAAAAAAAAATTGAAAAAATCTATAGTTGGCGCTAACTTGAGATTAAATTTTTGAAAATTAAAAAAAAAAAAAAAAAAAACGAACAAAAAAAATTTTTGATCGAACATTGAAGAACAATTGAATTAGCCAAAAAAAC
>DVYQ01000007.1:0-11165 GCA_018236205.1 Emesis tenedia | reverse complement strand
TAAAGGTTTTTGATATTTTATTTATTTTTGAACTACAGAAAAAATTAAGAATCGACGTAATGTTTTGTTTGTTTTGTATTTGACATCGTATTCCCGTTTTTTAATTACATAAAGTAATTTGTTAAGTAGAACCATAAATTTACTTACCGCCATTTGTTTATAAACAAAATTGACAATGTTAATATTTTAAATTCGTTATACGATTTTTGGAGGAACATTTTTGTCTTAACGACTTATCTTTTGCGTTTTTAATTATTTATTTTATACTTTAATTATTTAGTTAAAAATAAAAATTAAAAAAGTTTTTATTTTGAAAATCTTAATAAACACATACTTTAATAAAATGACAACAAAATAATTCATCTTTTTTTAAATTAAAAATATTGCTTACCTAAAAATTTGTTATAAAAAAAATTCGTCAAAAGTTTTTTTGTTTTTACAATTTTTCGCCTCCTAGCATGACAAATAATACAAATATTATAATTTACCTAAGGAAAAGTCACATTTTCTGTAACCGCAGATTGTTTAAATTCAATTTTAAATTGTTTAAATTAATAATTCGGTATTTTAATTATTAATCTATATATATTTTATTTATATATTATATTATAGTTGTTGATGCAATAGAAATATGTGCAAGAAACGTTTTAAGCACTTAAAAAAATCAGCAAGATCTCCGGTTTGAATCCAATCGTACCAAAATTGTTCAGTTACATTTTGAGATTTACTCTAGAACGGGGTAACTGTTCATTAAATTCAGTTCAGTAAATCATGATAGTTAAATAAAGTAGTTTGTTGAGTTATTCTTTTTTTGTATATAATATAAGTAATTATGTGGTATATAAGTTGCAATTACTCGATTAGTGAACTAATAAAATAAAATAACTGATACTATCAAAGATATGTATATAAACATTATACACATTTGCATAGAGTAATAATCTATCTTACAAATAAGTTTTTAAACAAATTTGTGACTATTATAAATCAATTGTTATTTGCATTTGTTAACTGCCGTTTTTGAATTTTTTGCTTCTAGCATAACAAATATTGCAAATATTATAATAAATAAATAAAGTTACATCTAAGAAAATGTTATTTATTATATTATCTATAACCATTGATTATTTAAATATAATTCAGTATTTAATTAATAAATCTATATAGTGCTTGGTGCAAAATTAGTAGTATATAATTTTTAAAAGTTCAACAACATTTTCTAAATTTTATATGTATTTTTTTATATTTAGTCATTTAAGAAATAAAATCTTATTTTAAAAAAAAGTATTTTCTGTCGTATATTTGAATGTCAGAATATTTCTTAACTAATTATTTAAACATTTCAAAAGTGAAGACAATTTTTAATTGTTTATGCATCAAAAAAATTAGAACCTTGTACTTGAAATAATTCCGGATCGCACGTATTTTTAAGTAAGCAATTACTAATAAGTATCTTCCCGCCTGTATCCCCTGTATCGCCTGTATCCCCGATGGATGTAGGCCTAGGTACAACCAGTGCACCCACGTTTAGCCGAAGTCACTAAGTCCCATAATGTGAGAGGACGCAAGCTTCTCGCCAACCAATCCCGGGCAACGTTATATTTAAACAGAAAACTGGAAAAAAACACATTTTTTGTAGTTGGCCGATCCGGGAATCTAACCAAGGACTTCATGTAATCAAAGCCGACAGCAGGACCACTAGAGAACTAAAAATACAAGCATCGACTCTGCGATAAGGTGTACATATTTTTACGACCATTATCTTTATTTTGCATCATTTTCAACACGTGAAGTAGACTAGTAAGCTCGAGCAACATTGGCACCTGGTGGATGGACAGACGGGTTAGCAAGTCGTGAGCTTCGTTCCTGACGGGGATCCCCGGAACTTCTTCCACTTTTTTTTAAACTTTTCATAAGCCAATTTTTGCATTAGCGGCAAACTCATTCTTTCGAGGCGCACAACATCAGTCCCTTTCAATATTTTATTGATTACATTGCACCAATTAAAAATAAACAGTGTTACTGATATATTCACAAATTTGTTGAGTACAATTTCTTTGTGTGATTCGCAGGTCAAAAAATCGAATGAATATTCAGAGCATATCTTTTGTTTAATTTTATTTCTTATATTATTAACATGTCCATAAATCTCCAAATATTCGTTTGTGATTTTTATAATTAAACCAAAACTTTTAACGGCGTGTTCGGATGGGTATGACAACCTATTTTGTTTGAATGTTTTATATTCTTTATGTTTTATGTATGTATGTAAATTTGTTATGTCTTCTGTGACCAAATTATTTTTGCAATGGTCACAATTAATTTCACATAATATTTTTCGTGTTACCCATCCAGCCGTGTATGCCCTGGAATGCACATTAATACGTTCTCGTCTCGCTTGGACTTCAATTAAATTGTCGTCAACATTTGATCTACAATAAACAGACTGTTCAGTAATTGGTGCAGAGTTTACATTAGGAGTTAAACTGAATAGGGACTGAATAGTTACTAAATCTTTACTAAAGTCATTTTCGCAATTATAATTTTCAGAGTGAAAATTAATGAATCTCGTTATTAACAATGATTTAAAAGTGTTTATAAAGGCATAGGGACTTGGGTCATTACTTCGGTAATTGTAGGCACGCACTTGGCCAAAAAAGTTTTCAATGGGGTCAGAGTTGAAATACCTCGGCCTCATTATCTTAATCTTTTTTTTCTTCAGTAAGTCCCATACCCTTTGAAAACTTTTCAAAGTAATGACCCAATTTTTTAAAGTAGGTACACTTTTATGTTTGTTATCCTTTGTCACGAATTTTGTATTTTCTAGTATTTTTATACTTTTATTCCAAAATTCGTGATGCTTTGATGTTTGTGAAACGGTTAGTCGTAATTCTTTACCCCTCGTTGTTTTGTGTTGACTATTAGCGCCATTGACACTGTCAAATAATTCATCGAAGAACGATACTACTTCTGCCGTATTTTTCAGGGTGTTACTAACAGGCGTGCCATCTGGATACAGGGCTAGAAATAAAAATTTATGTTTGTGAATAAAATTACAAACGCATTAAAATACGTGACTAATGACTAGGACAAACTGCTAGTGAGACAATCCGCTTTCTTATGAAGCCATTTATATAAGCTGAGTGAACATCAAATGTGCCACTGCTATGGTGAATACTATGTGGTAGAGTTTTGTCACGTTAATATTGTATAGGTAATCTCTGAAAATCGACGTACGCAATATCCATCTTTATGGGAAAGAACCAGTCTTACAGATAGCTGATTTTATTAAGAGTTACTTACTTAGCCTACTTTTTACACCAGGCGGAATAATTAAAAACCGGACAAAACAAGAAAGCTTATATATATAGCTTACAAGACATTGTGTATCGTAGTTTAGAATGTGTATTAATGGTAAATAATTATAATAGGACGTAAAGTAATAACATGAGGACTTACGAAAAGACGACGTATACGATAATGCCGCTGCGACTGATTTGCTCAGCACACGCACACAATTCTTAACCTAAAAATAATAAATAATTTAAGTCAACACACTTACATATCACATTTTCAATGAATTATGACAAAAAATTGTAAGTGAGTAAAACGAAAGTTGTGCCCACAGTAATAAAACTAATACACTTACTACTCACATTAATATTAAAATAATCATATAAAATTAAAATGATAATATTTTAATTTTATAATAAATTTATATTATTATATATTACTATTAAAAAATAACGTGATAGTCATTCGATTTATTCTATGAAATTTCGCATGAATTTACTGACCTTCATTTTTTTAATTTTAGTCGGGATTACATATTCATCAGTCAATCTATGTAAAATTCTTGACTCGCCGTGTTTGCAGTCAGCATTATAGACGTCGACAATATCCTGCCAAGTTGCTCTTTTCCCACTAAAGTCAATATCTTTTGTTAAAAAATTATTCCGCACTCCTTTTATTAAATGTGGTGGGTCGAAAAAAACATTTAATATGTTGCCACTTAAATGAATAGTATTATCTGAAAAAGAAAAGTGTATGTTGTAATTTTTTATAAACAGGTCCTATTAGATTCAATATTCAGATAAAATGACCCGACAGTTTTATCCACAGTTAATGTACACATTATGAGTACCAGTCCCAAATTAATATAGGGTGTTATAAATGACAGCATTACGAATCACCCACAGCTGCCGGCTTGTTTACCATTCTTATGGCATAAAATAATTTACTACAACAAAAAATAAAAAAAATATCCACAACTTACCAACTGGCTGCCCTGCACGCAATTGATCTCGTTTTGTGTCTTCTAACAAGTCACTCATAACTGACTGAAAACTTGTACCTTGATCAGAAACAAGTGCAATAGGTACAAGGCCTGTATCTGCGACAGCAGCAATTATGTCTTTTATAATTTTTTTTAGTTGCAGACTAGATGTAGCTCCTTCACAAAAATAGAATGCTAAAGGTTGTTGCCATTTATAGACAGCTCCCCGTAACATAAACACAAGAGCGTGATCCGCAAATTTCTGAGTCTTGTCAGTCAAATGTACAAAGCCTACAATATTGTCTTTGGCAGCAGTATATGTTACCGCAGTTTTCAATTTCATTTCATCAAACATGATGGTACACAATTTTTTTAAAGGTTTCCAGTTTTGAATCTGTAAAAGAAAATATTTTGAGATACTATTAATACACAAATTTACAATTTATCTATGTATATGTTCAAACGTTATATATTTATTGTTGTCATTTACATAGAGAAAAATAAGATCTTTGTGTAAAAATATAAAATATTTGACAATAAGGTTATGACATAAATGGTAGTTACAAGAATAAAGATGAAATGAAGTTGACAAACAATGGGTGATGTCTACATAATAATAAATAAATGTCAATAGATAAATTACACAAATTGATCTAACCCTAAAGTAACCAAATTATTTTCTTGCGCTATGTCAATAATAATGCATAGAAAAATTTAATTATTATTCAAATATATTTAATAACCACCAGAACTTAGAAATAGAAGCATTTATGCCCATCACAAAACTTGTCCCTGCCGGCCAGCATGACCTAAGCTCCAATGATAGCGACATAGTAAACCTTACTAAAGAAGAATACAATATTACATAATATGTTCCTTCCAAAATATGTGCTCAATTTTTTAGTATTCAGTGTCTACCCAAACAAATAATTAACAAGTGCAATAAATATAAGTTAAAGTAAATACAATTTACCTGGTTTTTTATAACTTCAAAGATTTGTGGATTAATGCCTGGTCCTATATTTATTTGGCTAATCATTTTTTTTAAAGTCGTCTTGGAAGGTAAAATAAATAGTTTTTGGAGAAATTTATAAGATTTCGGACCCTGTTTGTAAATCGAAAGAGCAATAAGCTTTTCTTCTCTTGTAAACCTCCAACTCTTTTTATTTTTTGTGCTAAGTTTTATTTGCATCCAAAAAATTTTTTTTGTTATAGGATTCATATTTTTCACAAGTTCTTCCAACGATTTTTCCTTACTAAAGGATAAGGCTCTCTTAGCACGAGCTCTATAGTTGTTTTGAGTTCTAGCCTTTTTATATTCCTTATACAAATGTCGGCATCTTGGTGTTAGAGATTTCACATCTCGAATTAATTTCTTTTTTCTTAACTTTCGAGGAGTCTTACAAGTTGAACCTAGAAGTAACAATATTTTAATTGTTTGTACAACGGAGAAAAGAAATAATTCGAGGTTTTCGACGGTTGAGATTTTTTATGTAGAAAATAAAATTGTATGTTATAACCATCAATACCTAATACCTAAATTAATTTTTTTTAGCAAAGCCTAACCAATTAAATAAACAAGCCTCACCCCACTGCATACAACTATGGAACTATTTTCTTAAAGTGGCAACAATCATTAAGATGTCATTTGTTATTATTGTGAGTAATTTGTGAGTTAAAATGACGAAAACGATTAAAACCGGTCAACAAAAGTTATTAACAATATAAAGTATCTGTGAGATATCAGTGATAGTGAAATATCCAGTCAATGAGTCCAATATATCTGAGGTTGCACCAGTACAACCTGCCCATGAAGTTCATGCAATGTCATACATATCTGTTAAGTATTTAGATTCTGAGTTTGATATACTTAATAAAAATCTAAAATGAAATGATACATTTGTAGTTTTTTATTTTACCTGACTATAGTTTTATGATACCTACTCGTATGAATTCGGTACAAAGCACTAAATATTTTACTTTCAAAATTAGTACTTAATTATTTAAAATATAGTTTTTTGTATGGTAGTCCTAAATTTTACGGTTTTATTTATAAATTAGGTATAAATAAGATAATCACCTGAGATGTTCACACCTGGATTGCAGTCAGGTATCAAAGTCTCGACATCCATTGGCATTGTAGCAATTTCTGAAAACAAATTACCCGTTTAATTCCCTGGCTAAATTATTTAAATATAAAATTCAGAAAAAATTTAGTATTTTAAACAGATTTTTCAAATATATATAATTGTGCCTTTATCATGTTTTGCTGTCAGTGAACAGCTCCTTTTTTATAAATTAGGTGTTTAATTCCGATCATAGCCTGTTTTGATCATATTTTTAAGAGGTGTCTACTTTTAAGGCGTGTAATTTTTTATTTTACTATTAATGCTTAAAGAGCTTGTTTGGAACTCCTTACTTAGCCAGTAGACTAATAATATGAAAATAAAATTGTATAACCATCAAAATACCTAAATTAAATTTTTTTAGCAAAGCCTAATCAATTAAATAAAAAAGTCTTACCTCACTGCATACAACTATACAATTTCACCATACTTGACAACAGGTGATGTAATTTGAAAAATAATACATATTGATGGTGAGAAAATAACAAAAATGGCCACCTCAACATATTATGTAGATTGTGTGTTTATTACCTTACAAATAATATGAAAATTTTACTTACTACAGTCTGGTGCATTTGCAATATTATTCAAGCTTTGCTGATTAGGTAGTGCATATGAGTGATCAATGTGAGGCTTCCTGGCGTAGGAGTGGTCACTAGGTTTAGCCTTCTCAAAATCTGAAAATTATAATTCGCTGTTGTAGTGATATAAATCTTTAATTTGTTTCAGGTCTATTTTAGGTAATTGAGTTAAAACTTTAAATAGGTGATTGTGGCTGTTTAAGACTTACTAGACAACATAAACTATTTTGTTTCTGCACTTATTTTATAACTTTAAAAATGTTGCAATTGACTTTGTAATAACATAAGTAATCACATCAATATCCTTAAAAAGGTAGGCAGAAATACAACCTCCGCGCCCCCACAATTAGCCCAATATACGTAGTCCTACAATGTGATAAGTGGCAAGCCTATTGACAACCAGCCACTTGTCTAATACCGGGCATTTGTTTTTATCACAAAACTGATAAAACATATTTGACTTACCCGACCCACTAAACAACGGTGATGATGCCACAAAGATCTCAATCATAGAGACTTAGAAATTACATCAATAAATTCACAGATTAATTGTATGTAAAACAGTAATGTTATGTTGATATCTACATGAAATGAGCTTCTAACAGAGATAGGAAAGCAAGATTTAGAATATTATTTCTGTATTAGTTTTCCTTTGAAAATTCCTAATTTGAATAAAATCTTCTATTTATAAATTTTCTATTAAAACTAATATCATAAGCTATAACTAGAAGTACTAATATTATTAAGCTTATAATAATATAACAAATAAATCTTATATTGTGCTTAGTAAAGATATCATTCTCCTGTAGCTATTATTGATTTAGAAATTACAAATTAGAAATTCACCGATTAATTGTATGTATGACAGTTATGTGATGTTGATATCTGTATGAAATGTGCTTCTAACAGAGATAGAAATGAAAGATTTAGTTTATTGTATCTGCATTAATTTTATATAGATTTTGGGATTTTCTTAAAAACTAGTATAATTATATAACAAATAAAACTAATATTGTGCTAAGTGAAGATATCTTTCTTCGGTACCTATTATTAATTTATGAATTATATATTAGAAATTCACCGACTAATTGTATGTATGACAGTAATGTTATGTTCATATCTATATGAACTGCGTTTCTAATAGAAATTGAAATGAAAGATTTAGTATATTGTTTCTGCATTTATTTTAAAGATTTAGAATTTAGAAATTCATTTTTTCATTCATGTTTTATTGATATCTGCATGAAATATGCTACTAATAAAGATAGACAAGAAAGTTCTAGTATATTGTTCCTGTATTCATCATGAAGATTTAGGGTTTTCCTAAAAGAACTAGTATCTTAAGCTAAAACAAGAAGAACTTATCTTAGAAAATATGTAATAATATGATAAATAAAAATAATAATGATCTTACTAAAGATATCATTCTCCTGTAGTCCTTGTTGATTTTGTAACTATATATAACAAATTCACAGACTAACAGTATATACATATATATGGCAGTAATGATATGAAGAGATCTAAGCTTAATGTTCTTCTGACAAAGATAGAAAACAAAGATTTAGTAGAAGAGAGATAAAATGTAAATTATTTACCTGTCGATAGAGAAAAAGTCGCCGGCTTTCCCGAGGAGATTTCAAGAGCAGTAAACAAAGTTGGATATGCGCCATTTCTCAGGCGGGTTGTACTTGCATTAATAAACTTTTTTTCAAAATGTTTGTGACAAACATATAACTTGTTTTTATCACTATTTGCAACAAACTCTGAGTTAATACACTTAACCCAGTGTCTTCTAACTACTTCCTTAAAAGGAAATCGATGTAATTTAACGTCCTGTCGTAAACTGTTGCACTTAGATACACAACACTTGCGATACATAGTCAAAATTAGTGATTTCCTGATATTTGTTATTGATAACAAGTGGCGGAAATTAATCAACGCAACACTTATCAAAACAAGCACAGAAAACAATGTATTTGTGAATATAAAGAGGCGGAAATTAATCGACGCAAACACTTAGACACACAACAAACACACTAAGCGTTTATGACTTTTCCCATGACGTGTTGTCAATAGTTATCAATTCAGCAATGTCAAACGTCAGTTTCAAACTTAGACATGTACTTCTTACGGTTGATTTTTTTTCTATGTGACATGACCTGGCGTGCATTGTGATAAGCAAGACGCAAGTGATAAGATTTATAACATTCGTGACAATGAATTAGTTTTATTGAGTTTTGGCCATACTTACGTTTTAATGAATATTATTATGGTTATTGATAATATTGTTTGACTCATTTATAATTTATTACAATTATATCAATAGTTACAAACATATTGTTAACATGTCGTGGTTTCCAGCCAAGGATACTTTTCTATATTTTGCTTACGGCAGCAATTTACTTAAACAACGTATTCGTATCAATAATCCTTCGGCTGAATTTTTAGGAATTGGAAAATTAGATGTATGATATTTTTATACTATTAAATTATTCATTTTATAATTATAGAAGACCTGCTACTACCATTTGATGTATTTTTCAAGGGACATCAACTTAATTTTATAAAATATTCAGACCATTGGCGAGGAGCTTCTGCGACCATCATTCCAGTTAATACGTTTTGTGTATGGGGTGCCATTTGGAGACTGAATAATAGTGATATGCCAGCTCTAGATTGGTAATATAATTATTTCTACATATTCTTAATTGAAACTTTATCCAACATTCAAAATATTCTTTTTTTAAATTAATCCTGATTCATTCTTTGATACATTTTTAGGCAAGAAGGTGTAGATACTAAATGGTACTTCCCAAAAACTGTTGATGTAATAACATCTGATGGAGTAAAAGTGCAATGCCGCACATATCAGCAAACTGTCAACCCACCCATAAGAGGTCCTAATGAAGATATTCCACCTGAAAGAAGACCATCTATTACATATTTAGATTGCATTTTAAAAGGTGCAATTGAATGCAATTTACCAAAAGATTATATAGAAGAATTAAAGAAAATACCACACAATGGGCAAAAAGCTGCCCCTAAAATGATTGAAAAATTAGGGATGTGATTAACTAACTTATAAGTAACTTAAGACCTAAAATATATTTACTGTAGAATATATACTATAATATAAATATAATGTATAAAATTATTCTTGTAATGTTACCTTCTTGTTAAAATATGTTTGAAAGTTCTTTTTGTCAAAAAATGACAATAAAATTTTAGTTATTTTTTTATAGTAAGAGTTTTATTTTAGAAATACATAATGTTAAAATCTCAAGTTTATAAATATAATACATTTCATTATTTCTCATATGGAAGCAATATGTTTTCCTTCCGCATAAATATGAATAATCCAACTGCTGAATTTGTTTCTATTGGCCGTTTGGATGTAAGTAAAATATTTTTAAAGTGAAATAGGTTAAAGATATACTATTTCTATTAAATCGATACATACTATTTTCTACATACATAAATGTGTATATGATCTGGAATAACCTCTAGGTCATTAAAAATGTATGGATGAATGAAACATACAAGCTATCATTAGATTCACAAAAAATATTAATAAATGTTTTATTTTTTAACATGTGATTTAGTAACTGAAAAATTCTGTAATATTATATGTTTTATCTAAAAGCAAGTCAATTTTTACGAAATTTATTGAAAGGTAACGATTTAAGACTAATAGGAATATAATTATATATGTATATTGATAACCATACAATACACATTTTAAGATAGATTTTACAATGTCTTGATCTATGAATTTCTTAGCTTCCATGCTTTTTGTGCCTTCCATGTGTTCTTAATGCTTTAAATACCTAATTCCTTCTAGAATTTCAGAATGGATTTTATAAGATACTCAAAGTTTTGGGGTGGCCCAACTGCTACAATTGTACCTACTGCTAATGCGCATGTGTGGGGAGTGATATGGCGATTGCATATAGATAATATTATGTCACTTGATGAGTAAGACCATTCAGACTAATTACAAAATTATGCTAGTCCTGATCATAGTATGACTAACGGTAAGATCACTGATATAAGCGCTGCAAATGTTTCATATCATTTACTAACAAACAAGCAGATCACTCTCGTGATAGAATGAGACAATATCTGTTAAAACAATCGAGGCGTGTTGCCATCCCTGTGATAGAAGGAATGCCAAATGCATAA
>DVYQ01000006.1:0-11333 GCA_018236205.1 Emesis tenedia | reverse complement strand
CCGAGGGTTTCCCTGAGAGTAAAATTCAAAGAAATCAATATTCTAACTGTAATATCCCAATATATGTATATATATATGAGAATTTAATGTATGTCCGTAATAATATTTGTTTTTTAGGATGAAATGGTGATGTACACTCTTTAAATACAAGGAACAAAAACAATCTTGTTGTGCATGCATCTCGGCTCCACATAATGAGTAACTCGTATATGGGGCAATGTATACGCTTTTACAATAAACTTCCCGAAACAATAAATAAATAAAAAAATGTATCAAAATGAAACTTTTGAAGAAAGGATATTAAAAAATGTCATATTATATGGAAGAAAAGCCTGGAATTAATTGCTACTCATTCCAATCTCTATTATTTTGTATAACATAAATTGGTATTTGTAATATTGTTTTGTAATTATTTTAAATTAAATATATTTAAAAAAAAATCAGGCACGCCGAATTTCTTCCGCCGTCAAAAGTGCCTGTAATAGGTCTATTTTAAAATAAGCATTTTGAATCTTTGAATTTTAGACACGACATAGTTTACTAAAAATATTGCAAGACTTTTTTTTATCTAAATATTTTACTGAATACTATCTTACTAATTATTTCTATTTGACCACATTTTATCTCAAATTCAGCAACGCTATGGTCTGCGTTAAAGCATTTTAATTAAAGCAGGAACTTCTTGCCTGTTGGATTTCAATGCGTTGGTTTCATCAAACCAACTATTGTTACTTATATAAATAAGTAAATAATATTCTCCCTGCTTGATAGGCTAATTTAATATCCGGTTGTGCGTTTAACACAATTAATGTCAAGTACATTTTGAATTTAAATATATCCACCAACCTAATTAAATTAAAGTACATAGTTCATAATTGTCAAGTTCATATTAAACTGTGGGAATTTATAGCCCTGAAGATGCGGTAAAGCGCGAAACCGGTTGGTGTTATTTTCATCAACTTAAAGTGTAAAAAAGTAGAAATGTTTTTTTTTTTTAAATACACATTACATTTATAGCGGTTTTTGTAAAAGGTTCCACACGAAGCGTATCAAATACCTCAGGTATCAGAGGATTTTATGAACCTTAATAAATCGATTTAATTCAAAACTGTACCCGTACCTAACGCACATTGTGCATTACAAAAAATTGGCCGAGTTTTCTAGCGATATGTCAACCTATTTCCCGAAAGGAGGAGTATCTCAATTCGTCAGTTCTTGTTTAATTTCATGTTTGTTAACCCAGAACTCGGTCATTTGTATATATATTGCTGAAAGTCGGTTTTGGTAGTCTTACTAAAGAATTGAGGCGTAAGATAGAAGTGCAGGCCATAAGGATTGCGTGTGCCGATTCCAAGTGGTGTCTGCACCCCGTTTCCTTCGTAGTTGGTGGCGCTAGCGTTGTTCTCCGTCTCTCTTGCTCTAGTAGTTACATACACTTATAAATAATTATAAATATAATATACAGGGAGAAAGTCCATCTCCCTCGCTCTCAAAGCCACGCCGCCAAGCGACCATTTGGGTCGCAGAAGGAGTGTCTCCAGAGCGCCCATAAGAACTGTGCTTCCATCCTACGTTTAAATTTGGTTTTACTGTGCTTAATTATAACGCATGCGGAGTAAAATATGATGCGCATCCAAATTTTACTTTAAATTGAAAAATAAATGCTAAGTAATTTAATAAAGCTTACATTTCTTAAATTTTTAATCGTCACGTCAAATTTTTTTATGACTACATAAATTTTAATAATATATTTTATGGAAAATAAAGTAAAATTTAGCTTACACATTTTTATTAATGTCTAATAAAATCTCTGGTATTGCGTTATCTGTCAATGTTGAACATACGTTTTTTTGTAGAGCATACATAATATAAGATTTTAAAAACGCTGAGGAACGCGGTAATAAGTGGCGAACATCAAAGAAACATTCAAAACCTGTACAAACGGGGTTGTGAATACACAATTTAAGAATTCTTAATTTAATCATATTTATCAATCATCAATTAAAAGATCTTTCATAATTTAAGAATTAGAATGTCATTATATCTTCTATTATTATTTATTATTAGTAATATAAATTCGAAAGTTTGGTCATTTAACATCCAAACTCAATTACGCAAAAACCGCTGGAATCGAATTCTACTGAAAGCCTGCAATAGATATATGATGATACTGTTGATCCCTCAAAAATGTGTTTTCACAAAATTCCTCGTGGAATCTCGTTCACGTAAGACAATTTTTTGTTTGTTTTTGTACCTTCTCCGCCTACTACCTAAGAAAAAATAAGAATAGGACTATTCTTATTCAATAACGTAATATGTGTAGTAATACCAAGTACAATAGAGCTCTGATCTATATGATCAAACATATTAAATAGGGTTCAGCTTAAACCGGAAAAGGGTCAGTTGGACGCGACGCGGCCCCGCGTTGCTAGGTATTACAGCGCGCTGCATGCCGTTAGTACAATGACGCTGTTACAGGCCTTCTGACTATCAGCAATTGTCATTTTAAAAAAAAAGCGCTTTTGCCTTTAGCATTCCAATGATTTGGAGCGAACGCGTTTTAAAGATGCACGGTGCGCACTTTCTTGTATTCATTTTGGTAACGGTTTACATCGTCTATAAACACCAGAGATGTTGTGTGGCGAGGTGGGAATGCCATGTGCATAATTTTACCGGCTACCGTACCTTCCTAGCCGGAATATGACAGTGAAAGGAACTGACGTTATTGCGGCAGGAATAGGTAAAGCGGTGGTAGGTACCAAGACCCGGTCGAGACGTAGCAGTACTCTACCACGCAGTAAGTAGTCATGTTGGTAGTGACATCTATAATGGCGTTTTATCGCCTTTTATGACATGCCTAGTAGCAAGGCAGTTGGTGTATTCTTTAAAAGGGGCCCTGTACAACACGGAGGAAATTAATTTTCAAATTATAATAAGTAATTATTACAATATACTACCTACCAAAAAAGTATTTTTCTTGACTTTGTTTTTTATTGTTTTAATTCTGCACGTAAAAGAGAACATTTATAAAAATACTTACGTATATCATTAGGTTAATCAGTTGTACCTATTACTCATACTGAAAAAACATATTAGGTGGGTTTCTTTTCTGTGAATTCTGTATCTGCATACGTATAAAAAATCTTAAAAAGTTAATTCTTTTTATTGTCAAATATTTCGTTTGCATAGTAAAGTTAAGTAAGTTAAGTTGTAAATATATTCTGTAGGTATTCTGTCAATTCATTTGTTTTTAAAATATGTTGTTTTGTTAGATAGTTAAATAGACAAATTGAGCAACAGATACTCGATTGTAGAAAAATTTAAAAGAACGGTAAGCACGACTAACTGCCGATCGCGAGGTTTCTGCTTTATCGCGTGACTCTGAGTCCGTCACGATAGGGAAACTCGCTTTTACTCTCCGAGAGTTAGAGCAGCACACTCTCTATCTTAGTAAACCTGCCATAGACCGCCAAGCACGTCAAACTGCCAATAGCGAGGTCCAGGCTCCATTGCGTGAGTCTGAGACCTTCAGTGACAGAGAACTCGCTTTAACTCTCAAATAATTTGGATTTTTAAATATAGAGAGCTGGAAAGCAGTTTAAAATGCGAATCACGATTAACAGATTATCGTGAACGACACTTCAATGCTAGAATTCTTTTTCACGCAAACACTACTAGACGGACTTTAAAGAGGTGTAGTTTATACATTAGTATTTACATAAAGTACTTTTATCGAAATTGAAATCTACGCGTACGAAGTCGCTGGTGGGCACAGCTAGTCCCAAATAAATTTATTGTTCCAATGGGATTCATAAAATTTTTATTAGGCAGCCAGTAAAAAAGCGTAAGTAGTAATACACGGGGTTATTATAACAAGCTTTAATACAAAAAAAAGTAACATTATCAGTTAGTGATTTAGAAACCTATTCTATAACTATTTTGAGTTTTATATAGTGGAACGAAACCACCATAACAAATATTTTTTTCAAAATATTACTTTATGTATTAGTAGCTACATTTTCGGTGAAGCTTGTTTTGCACCATAAAAACTAAAAATTATATGATATATATGTGTGTGTGCTTTTGCGAGACAAAGATTATCATTCAATGGTTTCTGAAAGAAGCGGACGACTTACAAAACCGACATTATAGAAAATTTGCTTGTTTACTAGAACCAACATAATACGTAGTATATCTAATGCATATCATAGATTGTGGCGTTACTTTGCGAAACACAAAACTTAAAAATTAATCAATACAGTACGTAACCTTTCACGGATTCTAATGAATGAAGGAGAAAAAAACAGTATACCTAAGAAGTGGAATTAATTACCTTTCCTTTAGTGGACACAAGAAATCAGATCCCCATCGCACATTTTACCTAGTAAGTAGCAAAAATAAAAGTACACAACATGCGCACGTACCTTTCAAAGGCTAATTAATAAAAGTCAACGCTATTTCACTCAACAGAATCTAAAAATTTATAAGTTCATATGTTTGGCAAGGTTTTAGGTAATTTACATATTATAAAATCCTCCATCGATAGTATAACGATGACAATCATCGCTTCTAGTCATATTAATAGTGCACATGACTTACATATTTCCAACAAAACATTTTACTAAATTTTCGAGGAATATAAATATATTAAAAGCTTTAGAAAAAAATGACGTATTTAATACGTTAATTCAAAAATAGACGCTTTTTTATATTATTTATTGTACATCAATAACCCCCTCTAAAATATACAGACATGTGGTAGAAGAAATATTTTAACGGGGTTTTGATGCACTCCAAAAACTCAAAATAAAATGTATTTTATAAAATATATGCTCTATTTTTTTTTAAAGTCTTTTAATGTCAACCAGTATTTTACATATCTATTGATTATTCAACTTCTATTACCCTTTACTTATTATTCAATATCTCCTACAAACGTAGCAATACCCTTTATAGATGTCATGATTATCAAGTGTTACGATATTTCTAAGTACATGGAAAATCATATTCAATTTCTCAACACTGAATATCACCAGGTCTTGTACTCCATCTCAATATTCATTTATAACAACCTATATATCTATATATAATTTTTGGCCCTCTTGCACCAATGTATTTAAATATTTTTTTTAAGACTTTCACTGTGGTTAAACTCCTTTAAAAGGTTTTAAATAGGTTAGTGCAAACAGCCTTTAGAACATGTTTATAATATGTGTAAGATGATCTGTGTATAAACAACATTTAGATTACTCACACACAGATCAAACAGCGGCGTCACTTATATTGGAGTGTCCAAAATGTTTGTATGCCTTAAGCGCAAGCATAAGTATGCTCTTCTCTCGACTAAAAATCAAAAGCCTGGATTTTATCAGAGCTTTATTTAAATAAATAATAATCTAGGGGTTAAAGGAGGTTGTGCTTCATACTACAATAAAAAAACCTCAATGGTCATTTTTCTTAACAATAAAAAGCTGATACAATGCACAATTTAGGTAAAAAATGTTTTATTCTGAAAAAATCCTGTAATATTAAATGCAACAATCTATTTGCAATCTCTATAACTTTTGAAAAACACATTTAATTCGTAAAATTTTTATTTCAATGGGTTCCTTCATCGTGACAAACTGATTAAAAAACCACATCTCAATTATAATTCGTCAGATTATAAAATAATAAAATATGTTCTATTGAAACTAAATAAATTACTTCTCAGGCACTTATATATAAAAAAAATATAATAAACAGAGGTAGTGAATACCTGCTTCTTCTATCGGAGCGTGCGAGAAGGCGTCAGCAAAGATTCCCATTCTATCCTCGGGAATTTTATTATTCTGTAATCTAACAAAGTATTTTATATTTTTTTGTTTTATTTAAATATAATCATATAACATTTTTAAATATGATATTTTTCTTTCTTTTTTATTTTAATTTCTTTTGCAATATTTACTTTAATTAAAAGAAATCCAACTTTGTAATGTTAAAAATAATATAGCGCAGTTCAAACGCTAGCTTTTAAGAAGTTTAACACAAAAAAAAATTCAGAAAGAAGTATACAAGTTTATATGAAAAAGTTGACAAATGTACTAATGTGAACATTCAATCTAAATAATTCGTGAATGACATGTATGACACAGCTTAAGCGCTCATGCTACTTCCTTCTTCAAAACTTTATTTTATTAAATTTACATATATAACTAGTACCTAGATGACGAAGCTTTACTTGGTATTTTTTAGCGATTTTAACATTGCCAATGCTCAATTGCCAACAGAGTACATGAATCTTTCCAACTCCCATGGTGATCACACAATTAATGCGCTATATAATGACTTATGTGTTACTTATTTGAAGTAATGTGACAACATCCCAAAAATTAACGGCAGATGCCCAGGTATCTCATACTATCTGAGAATTCTTGCACTGTAACTTGCCATTTCTCATCAAGAGTTATAGAAGATTTAGATTATCCTGCACTCGCATTTACTATGAAGGCAAAACCACGGATAGAACATTTATTCTTTTCCGCAGATTAAAACCGGATTAACAAAATTCTCTCCGAAATAAACCTGTCTACTGTGTTTATCCCTTAAAACGTGGAATTATGTTACACAAAATTCTACGATATAATTAACGAATAAATAAATAAGTATATCCCTACAAAACTTGAAATAAACGCTGAACGATATCTTGTATGCTGAGGAAGAAGGAGACGGTCCAGATGAGTTATCAACTTATGTTACTCAAAAAATGACGAAAAAACTTAGTGTCACCTTTATCTATTCTATTTAACTAATCTAGTATAATGCCGAAAATTCTTGTAATGTTCTTATTTATTAAAGTAGGGACAAACATGACATAAAAAACTATAGACCGTTTTCAAAGATAACTACCAACACTGTGGCCAAGTTCTTAAAAAATATTATTTATGACTGCATGTTCGTACTTCTTAGACCCCGGATCAGGGCAGAAAAACATGGATTCGGAAACAAAAAAATCTACGCAAAGTAAAGTATGTGAATTCATTCATCAAGTTGTCTCAGCAATGAACAATGGTTTCCAATTATATGAAATATACATTGATTATATAAAAACTTTCGATAAGGTTGGCTATTCAGACTAGGTGCGTAAACTCAAAGGCATCGGTATTCATGGAGACTCTTACTTAAGTTAATGTCGTATCTTCGCGAACACATTCAAGCTGTTATGATAAAAGATTTCTGTTCCTCATTTCCAAGTCACTTCAGGCTTGACATAAAGTCCCTATTTAGCTACTCTTCTTTTCAATTTATTTATCAACTTATCCGATTAAGGGCACCACATTTTCTCGTGTTATTGAAGTAAGAGATTTAAGTATAGTATTAGATAGTAAGCTTTCTTTTAACCATCACCTCAACTAAATTACCTCCTAAGCCTACCGTATGCTTTGTGTTGTATTCAGAATTAATAAAAATGTACAGAAGATAATATATTACAACATATAACTAACACTACCTTTTAGAGCTTATGTCCGATCTTTATTGGAGTATGGTTCTACTGATTGGAGTCCCCAGCACAAAGTTAAACAAAGGTCGACAGAATCTTTAAATTATTTATGAGATACTAGTTGTATCGATGTATAAGTCAACACAGACGAGCAGAAAGAGATCAATTTTTCTTATGTAAAATTTCCATTTTTGCTTCGCAAATAGGTTTCAGCTGCTCTCGAACAAACTTTCAATTTAAGCCTTTGTTTTACACTACTTGTACTAAAAGAAAGTACTCTGTTAACTGTTTTATTTATCGCATATATGATTTTTATAATTGGTACTTCAACAGTGTAGATCCCTTTGGCTGTTCGATTGGATAGCCGCAATAGCGTCAGTGCTTGTCACTGTCGTGTTTCGGTTTGGAGGGTGAGGTAGCCGGTCAACTTATGCATGTGGCATTAGACCTCGCCACAAGATAGCAACGCATGACATTATTTATCGATAGTTTCAAAATGCAACTCTGCAATAGAACTAAAAACTATTTGGCTGTGAACCGTTGAGCCAGGTGTACGTTTGTGTTAGTAAAAGTAACTAAATCCCCATCATTCTGCCTTCACATAAAAGAAGCCTTCACTTAAAAAAAATATTCAACTACTATTTTCTGCCAGCCTACCAAAGTCTAAGCCTAGCGGAACGGAAATTCGTTTTGATCGGTTAAGCGGTTTAAAAGTTATAACAATGTTATATACATACACACACACACAAACATACATACATCATCGTGAAAATAGTCGGAAAATGTTCCCAGGCCTTAAAACGAGGAGATCTGGTGAAAACTTGACTTTAGAAAAATTAGGGTGAAATCAGTAACTTCCTTTAGCTAATACATTGGCGGGAAATTATAAAGTAAGCAACAAAAATAATCACTAAGAGTCGTTTTTTTATATAGTAAGGAGTAGTTTTATATAGTAAGGAGATCGTTTAAGTCCTAGATATTTTCATCTTACATCGACCCAATAGCTTGTAGCTTGACGATCTCTAACACTAAAAAGATTAGGCGAAAGAAACTCAGTCGGCTTTTTTTTTTGTATCATAAGAATGTACACACACGTTACAATTTTACAAACAAAAACACATAATATATAATACACATAATAAGTGTTTTAAACTTACAAAAAAGGATTTATGATAACAAAATGCATAATTTTGTAAGAGAAGCAATTAATTCCATCAATATACGATTCCATCCATTCCATCAAATATATTGTAGATTTCATAACAAAAGTTTTATTTTTAACATTTGATTTTATTAAATCTCTAATATCAGTATATGTATAACCTAAAAGCAAGTCAAACTTTCTTTTTTATAAATTTATATTTAAATGTAATAATTTCTGACTATCAGGGATATGATAAAATATATTGTTTGCCATTAATGTTTTGTTAAAACATTTCGTTTCTCATTAGGTAAAATCAATTTCTGACTGTCCCTGAAATATGAATAGCCTGTTACTTCGGGATTTGTTTTAAATAAATATTGATGTTTCTTTTCAAATATACACAAACCATTAAAATTTATTTTGCCTATTATACTAATGAAATGAAAATGAAATGAAATAAATTTAGATTGCCTATTATACTAATGAAAATTAACACTTATATAGAGACACCTACATTGTCACAGCCTATACTGAAGTTAAAGTTGAACAGACTTTACAGCCTTCAGGATAATATAGATATGCAGCTTCCAGTTGAACCTACATAATTTCGATTCTTATACCATACAACTGTACGTTTCTACGTGGTAACGACAGTCATAGTAGCTATCACAAATACGAGTATCTTAATATCCCGAATATATGTAACGAAATATCATAAAGTAATAAGATGTGAAGACTATCCTACAAACGAACAGGGTTCTGCAATTTCGACATAAAAAGATATATTATCAACGTTTGAAGATCTTCGAGGGAAGTTGTTACGTACATAGCTACAAGGAATTTTGATGATGCATGAAAATAGCCCCCGGCGATATCAGTTTACCCAGTGATGCCTAAAAATTTGTAGTTACAGATTCAAACATTTAGATATCACTAGGAAGACTGATTTCACTGGACAACAACAAGCCTGCGTCACCGCCCAGCCTCGTGATCGACGAGTGAACGGATACTTGGATTCCACACATTGGTTAGGTCGCTAGGTTTAAGTATTAGTTATAATTTTTCAATAAATAACTTTTAAATTATATATATATATATATATTAGTATTAAAATTAATTTGTTTTTTTTGGGTTTTTAAGCTATGGGTCACGTAAATAACGCATTTGGTAGGATACTCGGATTGTTTCGAAAGATGCCTTTTCTGAAAATTTTAATTGTAGAGTACTCGTGCTTTCGTAATTCTTAACCAAAATGATAACTTGTATTACTTAGGTATCGGTGGATATTAAAACATATACCTATTGCATTTTACGCGCAAAATCTTTGCGGGTTTATTTGTGTTTCATAATACGGGACAGTTATGTACATTGGTTTTTTAAAATACAGAATTCAGACTAATCAATATAAGTTAATTGGTAGAAAGTTCATAAGATATAAAAAATTGTACATCATTTTATTCTTTTTAAGTGTATTTATTGAATTTACACAAGTATATATAAAGCGAGTTAGTGTAAGAAAGTTTTCCAATGTTAACATATCTATATTACGAACGTTATTACGTAGTGTTAATTTAGAAGACTCATTACTGGTCATGATGGCGCTTGTGCTGCGTAGCACAAAAATGCTATTCCTCAAGAACCAATCTATATTTTACAATTATGTTAAGGACTATGTACTAATTGTTGCTTTTAAATCGCATTAATGACAAGACAAGACGCTAGTTATGGAAGTCAGATAATGTCATGTGACCGAGAAACATATTTGAAAGAATACCAAATGCTTCTACATTTAAAAATTTTGAATTACTTCATAATAAACAATTCAGTTTTACAAAGGGTCGCTCTACCATAAATGCTGGTGTTGAATTACTAAAAATCATTTATGTAGCTTGGGATAATTCACAGGATGCACTTGGAGTGTTCTGTGACTTATCCAAAGCATTGGACTGTGTTGAACATAGCATCTTAATTAGTAAGTTACACCATTATGGCATTTGAAACAGGGTTCTCAACCTTTTGATTTCACACCTAAATGAAACAATTCAAAGGATCGGAATTAATGGAAAAAGGTCAATTGTGCTGCTGTAGCCATGGGTGTCCCACAGGACTCCATTCTTGTTTCGCATATATATAAATGAGTTACCTTACTTTGTAGGGGATTAACATGGAATCGTGTTGTTTGCGGATGACACGTCACTTTTATTCAAAGTGAAAAGACAAGCTTGTAAATATGACGAAGTGAATAATGCGATTTCAAAAGTTGTAGACTGGTTCAGTACAAACAATCTTCTATTAAATGAAAACAAAACTAAATGTATTAAATTTTCAACACCTAATGTAAGACTTGTTGATACCAGTGTACATCTTAATGGAAGCAATCTGGACCTGGTGAACTCCATTGTGCTTTTAGGTATAACCCTAGATAAAAAATTACTATAGGGAGCTCATGTTAATAAGTTAGCAAATAGACTAAGTTCAGCAGCTTATGCAGTTAAAAAATCGACTTTTAACTGATTTCGACACAGTAAAAATTGTTTATTTTAGTTACTTCCACAGCATAATGTTGTACGGAATTCTTCTCTGGCGAAATTCTACTGAAATAAATACTATATCTGTATTGCAGAAGTGAGGCCCGAGGGTTTCCCTGAGAGTAAAATTCAAAGAAATCAATATTCTAACTGTAATATCCCAATATATGTATATATATAT
>DVYQ01000005.1:0-11477 GCA_018236205.1 Emesis tenedia | reverse complement strand
AAGCATATAATTTGCTTACTTTGGGGTTAGATTCAATATGTGTAATTTGTCCAGGGATATTTATTTATTATTATATCTTAGTAGTTTTGCCCGCAATGCCCATTGATCACCTCATATTAAAATCTTATTTTTTTGAGAATTTAAACAGTACAATACTCAGAAACTTTTAATATACATATTAAATATTTGGAAAAACGTTATTAATTGATAGTATACTAATAGTACAAATTCTTGTTTTCAGCATGAAAGCGTGGGCAAAGTTTTGTTATCCTGAGGAGAATTGGAGTTGTGGTGACTTTCAAAAAAAGTTATATACAAGCCATAAAATGCTTTGCTCTAAACATTTTCCTGAAAGTGCATTTGTAGAAGATTATATGCAAACAAAAAAGCTGCATCGTTATGCTATTCCCACTGAGGTTGCTGCCACATTACAGACTTCTCAAATTGAAATTCCCAAAACATTGTCTGTTCAAAATGTGACCTGTCTACCTGGAACTTCCAAGTCTAATGTAAGTGGAAATGTCAAAAGAATTTTTTAATAATTTTTTCATAATATTTATTTAATTTATAAATAATGAGAGAGAGAAGATTTAATTTATAAATAATGAGAGAGATCCTTTTGGAGAAAATCTAAATGACTTTGCCCTGTTAGGTTCCCTGGCAATTCAAAATGGCCAATTATTTTCTCATTTACTTGTTATATTTCAGTCCATTGATTTATTTTAAATTGGTGTTTGTAAGTTGTGAAGGTCCAAGTACCCATATTTTTTGTGTGTCGACTCATTGTTTAACAGAATTGTGTTTTAAAAATTAAGCGCCTTTGCCAGCAGTTGCCGGCGAAAACGTAATCTACTTGCATAATCTCTTAGTTTATTCTTTGGTTATCCGTTATCACCGGACTACCTGTATATCTGCTAACAATTTATACGATCTTAGGAATAAAATACAGGTTTTAAGAGACAGTGTACCGAAAAATGTAATATGCTATTTCTACTTTCTTTCCATGATGGAAATTTCTTTTTTTTTTTTGGAAAATACATAAGTTGAGTTTTGTAATTTTTTCTAAGTTTCACGTTACGCAATTGAAAGCGCACATTGCTTAAATTCGTTGCGCCCGCAGAGTTTATTATTTTTATTCATTGCCTGTTTTGAATATTTCTTTTAATGTTATTATTTTATTAGAATTAGCTTAAGCCTGTATAGTATACATAAGAATAAATCAAATTAAAAAAAGTTACGGTACAAAAACGACACAATAATATTTCGGATTTCCAACAGTTTTTATCTCAATTATGGTCCCAATCCTTGGTTTCAAGTTTCGGTAGACTGTTCCTTACACGCTGTATATATCGCTGTTAATATTATAGTATTTGCTACATATGTAATTTGTTACACTTGGTGTATTCTGTTGTATTACAGATGGAGATGAGTAGTTCAGTTGAGGTTGCTCGTCAGTCAATAATACAAACCGCTCAGCCTGGAACTTCAAAATCTTCAAGTGTTAGTAAATTTTGTTTTATTTCTCTCCTTGCATACACCAATAAAGGTTATATTTGCGGAAGGCCACATGCAATGGAATTAAAATTTTTAATATTACTGTTTACCATTTTCAACAGCATCCCTTCTCGACAATCTTATACTTTGGAGCTAACATTTTATTATGTTAGAATAGGTACTAATTAGCAATGTTTCAAAAAAAAATTCTTTAATATGAAATATCTAGAGACGGATGAGTCTCCAAATGCAGACATAACCAACACCTATGGACACAAGCTGATATTGATGAATATCTGTCTGTGTGGGAAGAAATAGCATTAGCCACAAATAATAAGTAGTAATAGATGACAGTGATATGATTTTATCTGATTGGTAATTGCCACAAGCTTCAAACCAACATTCAGGATCGGTCCATTGTGTAACTTTAAATGTTGCATTAAATTATCCATTTGAAATTTACTTTTGTTGGAATTGCAAATGATTTATTTCTAACATAAAATAATTATAGTGTACTATTAATTTTTTTGTGTTACAGATGGGGATGAGTACTTCAGGTGAGGTCACTAGTCAGTTCGCAAAGTCGCCAATCGCCCAGCCTGGAACTTCAAAATCCCCAAGTGTTAGTATTTTTTATTTCTTTTTTACTGTTTCTGTGATCAGTATGTATACTACCAAAGTTATAAAAAATATTTTTTACTGTGGTCACATCAAATGGAAGTGAAATAGTCATTGTGGTCGTATTGTAATCGTAGTCAACAGCCAAATCTTACACGAGTAATGCCGAAATTATATAAAGAAAATTTGTATGTGATGTTTTTAAATATTGCTTGCCATAAAATAGCAAACTGACTGCAGCTCCCTTGACAACTGTGACTATCCCTTAAAGATATTGAAGATGTTTGCAGTGTGGCACTGTCTTGATATTAAGAGGTTAAGCCTAATGCCTAAGCATACTGCATACTGATTTTCCTAATCTATCTCTCCCTATAATCTGTAGAAAAGGTAAACGGATGAGCCATCATAGAACTGTGCTTAATGGTAGGTCTCAGTGTCATATGGTCAAATGAGGTATTTTTTGTAGAAAAGGGAGATGCTTGCTGTTAGCTCATGGTTAGTGATGACCACCGCTCATGACATTTGCTATGCACAAAACCATGATATTTTGCATTTAAATTAAATATGGCAGTTTAATACACGGGGAACATATGCAATATTTAGTCCTTACCCTATGTTAAATAAAATAAAAAATCAAAGAAAATTTGCCGGCAACATCATCATGTATCATAATCATTATCACCATCATCATAAATGACATTAAATTGATTCATCCAGTCTTCCTGCAGAAATGATTTTTCACTTGCAAAATTGAATATTTTTTACAATATTAAAAATTAAAAATAATGTAGTAGGTGTAATGTCGGGACCATTTATGAGGGATACAAAATAACAAGTTAATCTTACACTAAGGACCCTTTATAGACACAAAAACTTTTTACATATCTCCACTAAAATTACTTTAGTTCAATCTTTGGTACTGCCTATAATCGATTATGCAGATGAGTGTTACTCAATCAATTTCTTCTTTACAAGTTGTATCGACTTCTCAACAAACTGCATTCGATTTATATACGGACTACGCAAATTTGATACTGCGTACGCGTTTGATACAGAGTAGAGCGATACTGGGAGACATGTCTCCCAGTATCGCTCTACTCTTAAGTGGTTGCCTATACGACAGGGTAGAGAATTCTAGAATGTTATGCACACTATTTTCCATATTATTCAATCCGTCAGTTCCTGCAGACTTCAAGTCTTTGTTTGCTTGGCAGAGTAACAACCATAACCGAAATCTACGTTCCGACGATAATTTGTCCCTGCATGTTCCATTTTGCCACACTGATTTGCTTTCTCAATCATTTTCCAGTCTCGACTGGAAAATGACTACTACTACTCGTAGTTAGTTAGTTATGTAAATACATATATATGTATTTTTAGTCGAATATATGTGGCTTGTAAGTATTTTAATTTTGATATATTTTTGTTAGGATATAGTTTTATTACTTCGTTGTTCATTTACTTCATCGCCTCATTTATTTGTTTTTCTTATACTACATGAGGTTGGCTAGGATAGAATGGTCTTAGGTTTTAAGTTAAACCTTTGTACATTTTGTGCATAAATATAAATAAATATTCAAGTGACTATAAATGACTTGCATGTTCCCCATTAAAATAAAGCATCTATCTATCATTTAACCCAATTAAAGTAATCAGTTTTCTGGAACCTCTATGTGAACTACTTCTTAATCATTTCTTTTAGGTGAAGCATTCAGAGAAAGAAAAGCGTTTATTTAATAAATGTCGCAGAAATCTCAGAAAAATTTGTAGCCTAAAAAAAACTATACATAGACTCAAAAGTCAAAATGTATTAGAAGCTCTAAATAATGATGATGCTGTTAAGCTGCTATCACAAAACTTGACGAATTCTTTTGCTGTTTTGTTACAAGGACAGTTACTTAACTGTAAAAGAAAAAAAAGAGGTCGCAGATGGAATTTGCATCAAAAAATTTTAGCTTTAAGGCTTTACAAAAGATCACCTGCATGCTATCGACTTCTGCGACGGTTGTTTGCTTTGCCATGCCAAAGTAGTTTAAAAAATTTATTAAACAAGTTACCACTCAAACCTGGCATTAACGCCCATGTATTCGAATCAATCAAGAAGTTTTCAAAACAGTATACTCCACAAGATAATATATACAGCTTGTTGTTCGATGAAATGAGCATTAGAAAAAATCTAACATATAATGCAAAATATGACCAAGTGGATGGATTGCAAGATCATGGATTGAATCATGGCCGAGATCCAGAAGTAGCCAGTCATGCACTTGTTTTTATGATTAATGGAATCAGAAAAAAAACAAAGCAGCCTGTGGCATATTATTTGTCAGGTGATCATGTAACGTCAGACAGATTATCGGTGATAATTAAAGAGGTGAGTATTAACTCAATTTAAATTTATATGATATTTGAATATATACTTTTTAACAATTATTACAAAGTGTATATTCAAATATCAACTTGCCGACTTACTTGCTTTTCTTTAAGCTTGGGCAGGAAACTGGGGATGGGCCGTTATAATTTTTTATACTGTAATTAATCCCTGTCCAACCCAACAGTTTATTTAAGTAAATCCCGTATAGCGATGGGGCCCGGGTTCGATTCCCGGCGGGGACAAGCATATATGTAATGAGCATAGATGTTTGTATTTCTGGTTTTGGGTGTATTAAACATATTTGAGCGTTTATATGTATTTGTATTTCTATCTATTAATATCCTTGACTAACACCTGTAACATAAGCAAATAATTTGCTTACTTGGGGGTTAAATCAATACGTGTAATTTGTCTAGAGAATATAATTATTATTATTGTACTCATACAAATAATTTTAAGTGCTCATTTTTATCCTTATATTTGCTTAAAATTTAGCAAATATTTGTACGTGGATATCACTACATTGCATCAGCGGTACCGGCGTCCTTTTACCTAACAATCACTACATATGTCACATTTTGTACAGCGAAAGGTTATATAAAAATAATAAAATTTAAAATTATTTCGATTATTAATTTAGAGAAAATTAAAAAAATTACAAAATAACCCAACAGCTTTACTTTATATTTCTTTGGAATACTCTATAGTCTAAACGGCTTGACAGAAAGCTTTGGCTTGAGAAATGTCATGAGATATGTCTTAAGTTGTGTGGATGACATAGACTATATTATAGAGGATTTGGTTTTTCGAAACGAGTTGCAGTTGAGTTATTGAGAGTTATTTTTATAATATTATTGCAATGCAAATTTAGTTTTTATTTTAACAGGATTTCAAGTTTTCCTCAGAGAAGCATTACATATCACACAATGCATATGATTGAAATTAAATTTGCTTTCTTATTATTACAGGTTCTCCTTGCTTGTTTTGATGCAGGCATTACAATTGCTGCCACTATTTGCGATATGGACGGGGTAAACAGAAGAGCACTTGCAGTTTTAGGTGTATCAACTCATAATCCATATTTTACAATAGGGAAATATGAAATTGTAGCTCTCCATGATACACCTCATTTACTCAAGTGCTTTAGAAACTTATTTCTAAAATATGACATAAAATGCAATACTAATGTTGAATGCAATGGAGAACTAATTGGTAGTAAGTAATATTTCCTCATACACTTAAAAAATTAAAACCTGACGCAAACAAGGAGGGTGTAGTTTGACGACTATGGATGTCAGTATGTTGGTCTGTGGCCCTGTAGCTCTATATGTAGGTTTTCTTTATTTGAAAGCTGGTTTTCTAGGGGTGGTTTACGCATGTTTTATCAACATTGGTTTAGCCATTTCAGCTATTTTGTTAGCTGCAATAGGCGGCAATTAATTCTTGGTGTGTGCTTCACTTTCACATATATGTATTAATTAAAATTTGAAAAACTCATTTATGCTACATGATTATGCAAGATTATGAAGTTTTTAGTTTGATGCTGTAGTAAGGCTAATGATCACACTTAAAAAAATGATATCAACTATGTTTTTATATAAAAAATTATATCAACTATAATTCTTTTTAATTAGTATTTTGATACACAAAGGAATGTGTAAAAGGGATTTTATTTTTTATTATCGAGTAATAACATGTTTTAACAGTTTATTATTATTTTCTGAAACATGAAATTGTGTCAAAAGACTGACTATATATAAAATTTACAATAGGCATTCTTTATTTTATTTTTTATCTTTTTAGAATTTTAATTGAATTTTATTTTAATAGAATTCCATTGCTATTTCATCTAATTTAAATATCTGTATGAATTGTCGTCTATATGTATTCTTGACATTAATATAAATTGTAAATGTATGGAACCTCGTAAGTGAAATAAAATTTATTTATTCCCTCATAATTTACGCCTTCGCCAGTACGGATGTTGAATTAGATGGTATATTTATACAAAATTTCCCCCGTGTTGATCCGGGTTTCGAAGAATAGATTAGCCGTAGAATAGACATACCGTATAAGGCGGTAAAATGTATATACAAGTGATAAGTAATGTAATACTTGTCACTCACATCGTGACAGCTTACTAGGAGGTAGAGTTCTGCTACATCTTGACCGGGTCTGAGAGCTGTTTGCTATCTTATAATATAAAAAAAAGAACTTATACAAATATTTTGGGATTTTCCTTTAATTAAGATAAGAAAACCAAATCACTTTGATTGAAATAGTAATTCTTCTGTATTGTAATAACATATATCCAGGCCCCATTTGAAGACTAGATCTTCTGCTATTCTTCGACACAGTTCAGAAAAGGCCAATGATTTGCTTTATAAGTCACTACCGTTGTGACTACTTGGTGGTAAGATTTCTGCAACATCTCGGCCATGTCTGGTACCACCGCCTTACCTAGTCGTGCCGCAGTACTGCCAATACTTGTCATTGTCATGTTTCGGTTTGGAGTGTAAAATAGCTGGTAAACTTATGTATGTGGCTTTACATAACTTTACCAGCTATTTTACATTGGCATCACAGGGATGATTGTTTTTGAATCAGGAGAGAGTTATCTGCTTTATGCTATCTTATATAAAACAAAATATGGGCTAAAATTCCATAAAGTAACACTCTGATTACAATGGTGTATTACACTTTACCATTATTTTTCTGGAATATGTCTGATGTACTGACAAATTTTTTCATAATATATATTGTCTGGACTGGTTTTAATTTACCTTTTTTTCAGATATTGCTAAGTGGAGTCATATCCAACAATTTTTTGAACTGGATAATAGCAATCCTTTCTTTGTATTTGCGCCCGCCTTAACAAAAAGCCATTTAAATCCAAACAATAAACAGAAAATGAAGGTTAAATTAGCGGCGCAAGTACTTAGTCATACTGTGTCAGCTGGAATGTATGCCAAAATTACTCAAGGTTAGTATGTAATAGGTATATTATTGCTTTATGGATATATGAAATAAAGGTTCTCCATTTCATTAATTTAATAGTAGCAGTATTTACTCATCAGAAACATAAAGAAGTGAATGGGTGTGATTTTCACGTTACGCAGCATAGACCATAAACTAATGTATTTATTACTGTGAAATATACCTGAACTTCAATATTATTAGGAGAAATTTAGCTGGGCTGAAACTTTTACAAACCTCACTTTCCCCTCTATTCACTTACTATATCTTAATCTATGATTGACTTAAACATCAAGTTTTCATCGTATTATATGAACTATGGTATAAACAGATATATATAGCTTTTTCAATAATCTTTAGTTTAAAAAAAACAGAATATTCATAAAATACACAACACATAAATTACCATACAATTAAATAATTGACTTCTTTGTTGGAAGCTTTAATAAAATATAACCTACGCATTTTATAACTGTTTCCATGCTTCCGAATTCACGCTTAAAATTTATTTATTTAATATACATCTATATATTGTCCATTTATCATTTTATAATGTGTGTCTAAACCATAATACTAGTTTTAATCAAATTTTGTATTTTTTTCAGGAGAGCTGCCTATAGAAGCTTTGGCTACGGTAAATTTGATCAATAAAATTGATCAACTTTTCGACAGCGTAAATGCAGACTCTCCAAGCCCAAAACGAGGAAAAAAGTATCTCAGAAACATGTCTGACCGCAGCCCTCATTTAGAATACTTCAGCCAGATGAAAAAATTTATAAAAAACTGCGAATTTGTCGGGGCTAGGTCGAGGGCACCCTCTTTGGATGGATGGATACAGACCATGACGGGCATGGAATTACTGTGGAGCAATTTAAAAAAGAAATATCCAGGCATAGGCAGCTTATCTACCAGAAGACTACAACAAGATGCACTAGAAAATTGTTTTGGCTGCATCAGGAGCAACTGTGGGTCAAACTACAATCCAACAGTTTCACAATTTGTTGCTGGTTTTAAAACAAGCATTATTTCCAATTTATCATCATCTAGCTTGTCAACAAATTGTGAAACTGACGAAGGTATTATTTTAGACAATTTAAATATATTTCTCGCCCATGACTCCACATCTGCAGCCTCAACACATGAAAAAATATGTGATGACATTAGTCTAAATGAAAATGATATTAATGAAAATTCTGGTGAGATGCAAGCGTGTGCCTATGTCTGTGGGTTTATAATAAAAAAAATTGACTTAAATTGTGAAGCATGTGCCCAGGCGTTAACATCCCCTAGAGACACTGTATGTCACCTTTTCAATACTTTTAAAGAGTACAGTGATAAGCGATCCCTAAATTACGCGGATATAAATGTGATTGAATGTGTGGAAAAATGCTCCTCGCTAATTTATAAATTTTTGGACATACATATACATGAAATAAACATAAAATTAAATATTAAAAATCAAATAAAAGAATCAATAAATTTTTCGTTTCTTAACAAATGCTTAATGCACAAAGAGAAAAATTGTAATATTATTATAGACTCCATATTTTTTATTAATATTAAGAGATATTTAATAAAAAAAAATCGATTATTTGCGGAATATGCCGCCGCTGGTAGCCTACACAAAAAAATTAATATTTTAAAACATATTTGAACATAACTATAATATATTTTCTCCTTGTGCATTTATCTGTATCTCACCTTTTATACATGTAGTAGTAGCAAATTTTTTAAAGTAGGGCTTTAGTGCTCTATTAAAACTCAAAATAATTATAGAAAAGGCTTATGTTTTACTTAGTGTAACCACTAAGTAAAGTATAAGCTTTTTCTATAATTATTATATTTTTTAAATCTCAATAGTTTTCATAAACCCTTTTATATTCAACCAGTATATGCTACTAACATGAATTTGCATCCATTTTAATGTAAAAAATGGAATCGTAACAAGTGAATGTTATCAATTGCTTTGAATGTTTTCTTAAACAGTTAATCATTTTGAATAAATAGTGGCAATATGAATATTGTTTCCTTTTACTTGTACAACCTACTTAGCTGTGATAGTTTTCCTTTTAACTTCATTATACGGGCTGGTTATAAAAGCATTCAGGAAAAAAAATCTATGATTAGTAACTGTGTTGTAATAGAATGGGGACTTTTGGTGCTCTATAAACATATTTAGTATTTTTTCGTGCTCCAAAAATGTCCATATTAATATTTTTCCTTAAGTTTTGTACATGTAGTAGTAGCAAAATTATTTCAGTAGGGATTTAGTGCTCTATTAAAACTTAAAATAATTATAGAAAAGGCTTATATTTTACTTAGTGTAACCACTAAGTAATATATAAGCTTTTTCTATAATTATTTTAGCTTTTTAATCTCAAAAGTTTTCCTAAACCCTTTTATATTCAACCAGTATATGCTACTAACATGAATTTGCATCCATTTTAATGTAAAAAATGGAATCTTAACAAGTGAATGTTATCAATTGCTTTGAATGTTCTTAAACAGTTAATCATTTTGAATAAATAGTGGCAATATGAATATTGTTTCCTTTTACTCTTTATTTTTAATACTTTTTCTACCATCGTGGCAGTTTCAGTACCACTACCTTATCTATTCCTGCCGTAATAGTTTTGATACGTCATTATCGCGTTTTTATACATGTGGCACTACAATCTTCCTACACAAATTTAGTGTAAACGTCGGTAATCTCTTTCCGTTAGGAGGTGAGCTATCTGAGTCTTTGCTGTCCTATGATTTGCATAAATACATACAAAATGAATCACTATTACCAATTTCAAGTTGCTAAGACTGAAATTTATTCGCCTATTGCGAAATTAATTGGCGATTCATTTTGGAATGAGAATTCAATCCGTCGCCTTAGGATAAACTGCGTCTGATATGTCGCGCGAATGAAGATAAGTTTGGCAAATAATAAGAACTAATATACCTCTAATTAATAATATATTAGTTCTTCTTATTCGACTAACATTTCGCAACCGACATATCTTACGCTGTTTATCCTATGCAGGCTAGTACCTCTGTAGGGAAATATATTTTCAAATTTTCGCGCGCCTAGAAAGTTGCCAAAGGGTCCCACCAGCGGCGCTAGTAAGAATATTTTGACACCACCTTTCTGGTATGAAGTTGGTGTTCTTCTCGTAGAATGATAATATTCTGTGGTAACCACAGACTAGTAAGAGAACTTAGTAACGTAGGTACCTATCTAAAATGTTTTTTGTTTACCTACCTTGTTTACTGTCTAAAATTTTTTAGTAATTAGTTGTTTACCTAGATCAAAGAGTAATAAAACCTGAAAGTATTACCTAATATCTATATACTAAAAAGTTAAAGTATACAGAGATCTGTTTTTCATTTATTTAATTCCTTAGTATAGTTGCAATACAAGAACTACAGAATATTATCATAGAATTAATTCGCTTATTACTAGCGTTATATTTCTATGAATATTATTTAAGGTATTATATGGTCGACAAAAAGAGAACAAAAGTCAATAAATTATTGAAAAATCTCGAACTCTTACAATAATCTATAAGGAACTTGACCTGACTGAATTATAGTATTTTATAGAAATATTTATAATACGAACATGTCTGAAAACACGAATACTCGTCATGTATCTTATGAACAAATTAAAATAATGATTGATTTCATGGGTCAGCATGTTGAATTCGCAACTGGTAGCCTACGCACACTAGAAGCCCGGCACACATCGAAAAGATTATGGAATGAACTAACTAAAATGCTTAACAATACACGTTGTGGCACGAAGAAGTCATCTGATGGATGGAGTAAGGTACTTCACGTTAATTTTGCTAAATTATATGAACATAACCATACTATTACCAAATGACCTGCTACGCCAAAGTGATGGTACCAAAACCAGAGTGAAACATTGCAGAACTTCGCAATAGAAGTTAATAGTCACAATGTTAGTGACAAGTATTAGCCTATGAGTTGCCTAGCAATAAGACTAATTGATCTAATCTTCAAA
>DVYQ01000004.1:0-12309 GCA_018236205.1 Emesis tenedia | reverse complement strand
GTTATGAAATACTTCTGCTTGCGATCTGTTGTCAATGTATGACGAAAACCATCGAAGTAAGTCTCCGAGAATTACTGCGTTAAAAGTTTACATAATAGGATGTTATGATCAATTTTATCAAAGGCCTCACTGTAATCCGTGAATATAACATCATCTTATTGACCTTTATCCATAGTTTCCGTAATATAGCCGTTGAATAAAATGACAATTGAAACTGTAGAACTGGCTTTTAAAAAGCCTTGTAGATTCAAACTAAAAAGGAAAAATAAACTTGATCATATACGACCCTTTTAAATAGCTTGGCAATAATGCAAAGTTTTGAAATAGGTCTGTTATTCATAATTTCACTTTTGAATCGCTTTTTATGTACGGGAGTAATAAACGCTGACTTCCAAATTTGAGGGCGAATGCAAGTAGAAAGAGACTTCTTAAAACGAAAGGTAATGGGGACATTGATGGATAATGCGCAATTTAACAAGAGAGGTAGCTGATATGTTATCTGGACTGGCTTTTTTTTGAATCTCTAGTTATTTAATGACCTCTCAATTTCTTTCTAGTTGATAAAAAAATTTCAAATATTTTGTACGACAGAACATTAATCTGTGCATGGGGAAATATTTGGGGAAGATTTTTAAGTGTAACTAATATTTCAGGCAGTCAGAAAGATGACGGTGATAAGTTAAACCAGCGCCCTGAGTCTAAATCACGAGAAGAAGAGCTTGATCTAAGTCCAACTTATACTGGTAAGCTAATTCTTCTACATATTGACAATATAAGGATATCTTATAAACCGTTTTTTTCACATATAGCTTTAAATAGTCCCTTCGCTCACACCTCTCATTTTAGTGAAAACTGCTTCAGCTGCGTTAAGCACTTTTTGGTATGGGAAAACCTAACCTAAACCTAAATAACCTAAAACCAAACTCACACAGGCGGCCGTTAACTGCCAGCTTCTGAAGGGTGTTTATTAAACATATTTATGTATTTCTATGAAATAATATCATTGCTTTTATACCCATGTGTGACACAAATAATTTGCTTAATGGTGTTAAAAAGGTGACGTCACGGTGGTTAGAAGATGGGTTTCTACCCGTCGGCTGGCCTTCAGTGAGGAGAGTATGTAAGAGTATGTAAAGTGAATCTCTACGTAATGCCAGTGTCAAGTCGTTTAGAAACAGCCCGGTCGATTCGGACCAGTCTGTATTGAATGCGATCAAGAGGATGGAGCTGGCATTGGGCTGCTCCCTTCCAGGGATAAGAGCAATTCTCTACATGAGGTGCCGGCGAGAAATAGGTACTTCTTCCCTCTATTAAGCGCACCGAGTTTTTTGGAGGCCTGTTTAAACTTGTCTACCAAGACAATACAGGCAATACGATATCTTGCAGGCGCGGATAGTCGGGCGACAAGAATGAAATATCACGTGATAATAAACGATATAATTTTCGCAATCACTTTGAATAATTAAAACACAACGAATCACTTAAATTGATTGTTCCTAATACTAAAGGAAATGGCACTCCACCTAACACGTAACGCGTTCTCACGATGTAGACCGATTCCCGTCTTGAACCGTAATGGCTGCATTCGGTCTCTTGCCGCGCTAGCGCTCGGTGTTGTGCCAGAGTAAAAAGATAATGACACTTGACCACTCTTTCTCTATGACAGATGACAGTTGTCATTTTCGCTTACTCTGTAGACGCACCGTCACGGCCAGACTGTCATTCACAGTTGATGTTCGATTAAACAACAACAAACGGAAACGACCGGGTTCAATACATTTATTTCGCTCGTCCTATCCTGACACCTGATACAACTTTTGTTAGGCGCGCGTTTACATATTAAAACGCACACACACAAAGACACACACAGACATGCTCGCCTCCGTTTGCATGTTACACGTACGTAAATAATCTTTCCATCATTTGACCTCATGCAAATGATGTCGAATGATGTCTTTGCGGAAGGATGGAACAAAAAGATGAGAGAAATTTCCTTAGACAAAAGAACATACAAGTTGGCGAGAGAGGGATGGCGAATTAATATCTCGTCAATTCTGCCAATATGCTCTGATTTTTCCTTGGCAATATCTCATTTGAAAGACCTCAAGGCATAATTGTACTCTTGTCTAGGCACTGGTCTTTGTATCACAAGTTGCCGATGCAGCAACCCTAGCTCGGTAGCACTCCTGATTTCGGCGAGAAGCCGATTCGTAGTGGCGGCCAAACCAGAGCTGGAACTTACCGCAGAGAATTGAATAAAAACGTACAAACCCTGCAGCTCCACATCTGCGATTGAGTCGGCAAAGATATTAGGATCATTCTGGGAGAAGCACAATCGCCTCCATGAGAAGGACGCAAAAGAATACCATAACCCGTCCCAATCTGCTGACTTGTCGTGCCACACTCGGCGGCAGCCAATAAAAATAGGCCGTGACACGTGCTTAGCTGGTACTATTGCCTGAATCAGGAAGTGGTCTGACGAGCCGTGTGAGGCGTTCACATATACCTGATCCTATTCCGGGTGAGCGGTCTGCATCACATGGTGACATGATGAGTTCACATGGTGAACTGCATGTGGAACTCGCGTAAGCGAGGATACCAATTTTGTTACACCATACGCCAAGGCAAAAATGTAAACAGATTTCCCCGCAAAATCGGTGGTATTTGAGCAGAGCCAGTTGGCGTGACGGGCAATTAAGTCGCCTATGATCACTATCTGTGGGTCTGTTCTAATATAGAATCTGTAGCTACTTAGAAGTGCATGAATAAGTCGGTCGATTTCGGTATTCCCGCAATGTAGGACCTGTATAATGTAAGTTAGTAGTTAGTAGTCACGATGACAACGACTAGCATTTTCTCGCTTTTTAAAAAAAAAACCTACTAAATACTATGTGTATTCAGTCAGTAGGTCTTTTTTTTTAAATTCTTAAAAATCAGTCCAGCCATTTCCAAGGAGTATATGACACTGTGGCAGGTGAATTATACTTTTTATATATATTTTAATATATAAAGTGTATAAGTTACTTACTACTACAAGTTTTGGAAAAATGTTTTACAAATTCCCTAAATTCATCACTATGGTTATGAGATGTTTAAGAATATAAATTAAATAACCTCCTACTTTTGTAAATTCCCAATGTTGCTCATTCACTGAAAGCTCTCCGATTACTTATTGATAATACCTTTGGAGTAAATACTCTTTTATATTCTAAATTAATCAAATTAAATAATGAGTTATATAACTCATTGGGATTATCTTGGTAGGGAAACTTTGGAAATTTTTCAGTTAAGTTAGGCTTAAATCTTTCCAGCCGACTAACATTCATGGGAACAAAAACAATTTGTTTTCTTTGAGATTTGCTTATTTCTCTAGAAAGCTTAACTAATAAACCACTGTAGTCAGAATCTAATACATTTATAATTGACTTACTAATCGGAATCATATTTGTGAGTATATTATCTATACAAGTAGCACTGGTGTCAGTTATACTTGTAGGCTCAAAGAAAATGATGTGCAAGTTATATAATTTGAAAAGATTAATAAACTTAGCTGTCAAAACAGACCGATCTAAAATATTTATATTTAAGTCCCTACAAATAATAATATTCATCTTTGATATAGAGGCTTTAAATATAACCTCCTCCAACTTGATTTCAAGCCCATTATATGGCACACGAGGGGACCTATATACACTTATACCAATAAATTGCTCTATCTCCACACATGAAATCTCAATAACTCGTTCAACAGAAAGGCTCACAATATCTCTACGCTCTTTCAATTTAATTTTCTTATTAACAGTAATTAACGAGCAACCATGTATCATTTTGGTTCTGCTAAACGAGCTAGCAACCTGGTGATTATTGAAGTTATGCATGATCTGGTGACTTTCAGCCAATGTTCTGTAATACATAGAATATCAATATTGTTACAGTTCATAAACAACTCCAATTCTACCATCAGCCCTTGAATGTTTTGGTGTACCAGGTTTAATGGACAATTGAAATGTTTTTTATTGCATGCTGATGGTACATTTTTTTCATAATTTCCCTCACAACTTTCATAAATAGGGAATTGTTGCTATTTTTTATTGAAGGTTTTAAACTAAAATTACTAGTGACTAAATTGCTAGAGATTGACTCTATTGTCTTGCTTAGTCATTTTATTTAAAATTATGTAGGACAAGTTCCACTGTCGCAGGAGTTTGACATAAATAACTTTACTGCTCAATAGAAGCAGTTGTGTTAGCCAAGCACTTGGCTGTATTAAAAATATAGAAATATAGCGCGATTGCTATTTGTCTTTTATAATAATAGAACTAGAACATAAGTAGCCTTACTTACTCCTTATTACATTAGCAATCTGCCATTGAAAGACCCGTCAAAATCGGTTCAACCGTTCTAGCTATTAGCCGGGACAAACAAACAGGCAGTCAAAAGTAAAAAATCTTATCTTGGTATATGTACCGTGTATACATGCAAATGCATTTGGTGACAAACGGTTATTTTATTGTAACAAACACACTCCAATTCTGTTTATTAATGTAGATATATGTACCGCGTATACACCCATATACATTCGTACAAAGCGGTTATATTAATATTACGAACAGACACTCCTATTTAGGACCACCTGCTTGCTTCCTATCCAATGATATAAAATAACCTTTACTTTAACAGTGATTTTAAATAACTGTTAAAATTAAAGGTTTTAAATGTGATTTTTAATGTTAACAGTGACCCTTTCTTATAACAGCTATTTTTACGTCTTACTACTATTTCAGACATCCGCAAAGATGACAGTGATAAGTCTAACCAGGGCCCTGTGTCTAAATCACCAGAAGAAGAGATTGATCTTAGTCCAACTAATACTGGTAAGCTTGTTCATCAACATATTGATGATCCCCACGTATGCTTATATTCTTTTTTTCTCCATATTGATCCGGGCGCCTTTCGGAGAATAGATCATAACCATCCAACAATAGATAATGTTAAATATATATATTTTTTTATATTATAAGATAGCAAGCAGGCAGATGGTTTTCCTGATTTCTGACAACCATCGCTTATATATATCAAAGATGTGAATGTTGCGTTGCTATCTTGTGGCTAGGTCTAATGCCACATGCATAAGTTTACCGGCTACCTCACGCTCCAAACCGGAACACGACAAAGACAAGCACTGACGCTATTGCGGCAGGAATAGGTAAGGCGGTGGTATCAGAAACGGGCGATCCGAAGCTGAACCCTAGTAGTCACGATGGTCATGACTTGCAAAGCCAATCGATCGCCTCTTACGTTTATTTTTCCTTAAAAAAAAACTTATAGTTTGAATCAACATGGCTTTTTAAAAGGAAGGTCTAGTGTTTCAATTCTCATTTTATTCAACGGCTATATAAACGTCAGTGCCTGACACTGTCGTGTTTTGGCGTCGGTTCGGGAAGACCTTGGCTGGTAATTGATAAAGGTGTTGCACGAAGGCGAAAAGTGCCAACGTGCAGTAGTGGATTTTCAGTAACGGTGGAACTAATACGATTGACACGACGTGCGACAATGAAATTTAACAACAAGTCTGCAGAAGATACCCCATCATGTATGTGGTAGAAGATGCAGAGTAAACCTAGATCCCTACGCAATGCTACAGAGATACACGAAAAAAAAGCAATAATCGCGCAATTATCGCGATTGCATTGCGGTTGCGAGTTACGTAACATAAAAGCGGGTTCGTAATATCACAGTGGAATAAATGTTTAGCCTGAACATAAGTGTCAGTGTAAACTAAGAATCTGGCCACCCGTTTCTTTTTGTACAAGTTTCCTGGCAGAATAACAGATGGTCTATTATCCTTAAGAGGCCAAGACCAACACAGCATCCCTATATAAAAGTTTTTTTCAAAATAGGTGAATAAACTTCACACAGTGTTCAGTCCCTTTAATCAAATATATCGAGCCACAAAACTATGTGATTCAATAGACTTTTTTTATTTTTACATAACTTACATAATGCTTTTACTCTTTATGACATAAACAAGGATAAAAATTAAATAAAATTGTTCATTGTATTATATTATGTTTTGGCTAAATATGTCTGGTTACAGGTACTAAATAGAGTGTAAAAGTTTGTTCACCTAATCTGCAATATTTTTAAATGTAATATTTTAAATATTACATCTACATAAAATATTGCATATCAATCATTTCAGCTGAACTTCGTACATGCGTTGACGACAATGGTAGCCATGGATTGTGTGTGAAGTACTACCAATGCCATCAAGAAAGCCGGCTCATCATCACAGACGGTGCTGGTATCATAGATGTCAGGTAAGGATAACTAGGGTTAGTTCCAGATTAGTCTATATGGAAGCTAAGGAATTGCTCAGAGCATCAGGTCTTGGACACCTGAAACAGCACTAAAAAATATTTACTAGCTCATGACAGGTTGAAACTGTTTTAAATCGACTGGATCGCAGATCCATCTTGTTTATTAAACAAGGCATTTACTTAGTATGGGTATAAACACTGTTATATTATTACTTTGGACATAATATTACTTTGGATTTTGAAACTGTCGTTTTTTTATAACTGTTCATTGTGTTTTCTTATTTTCGCGCTAATATATTGTAAAATAATTTTTGCCTTTCAAATGGAGTAGGGTGATAAAGAGAAACGAATCGCTTTGATTATATTACAAAATATGGTACAAAAAATGGTGCCAAATGCAGTTTCTAAAATCCTCCATACGCTTGGTATTAGTCAATACATGTTTGTGTACCGCTGTTTGTGACAGAATAAGATCTAGCTATTTACGTAGTGTTCATATAAAAAATTCACACCGTAAGATCAAGAATTCAAAGAAATCCTGCCTGAAAGTAAAAGATCTTATCTCGGGTGATAAAGATAGGCCTAGAGGTTAGAACCATGTCGCGTATTTTAAAAAATGACTTAGGACTTGCAGCCTTTAAGAAACACATTGGTCTTAACTGATAATTAAAAAAACAATAGGGTGGCAAAACAACTACTTAAGCGGCATGCACAGGGAGGGAGTCACAGAAAAAAAATATTACAAATGAGAACATTTTTACAATTAAGCAATATTTTAACAAACAAAATGACCGTATTTATGCAAGAACCTCTAAAAAAGCTTTCCCATAGTCAACAGAGTACAACGTGGCTATCAGGTGAGTTATGTTAGAGAGTAAGGCTCGCTCTAAACGCCATGTTAATTTGGAGTTCCTAAAACAATCCATACGATTGGCAGGGAAGAATTTTCCCATAGAAATAGTGCGTGCTACTATTGATAACTAGCTTCAATGTTTAAAGGAATACATTGCAGTCGATGGAATACATTTCAAACAAGCTTTATATATTTTTATTAAAATAAATTATTGAGATATTACTATATTTCCAATAGTGATGCAACATTTATTACAATAACACAATGATAATTATTGATTAAGCGATGAGATAATTTACGTCTTAACAATATTTCTATCTTTTTAGGGAAAAGCCATTGTGCTCAATAAACGCGTTAGAAGTATGTTGTTTGCATTCCGGAATTAGAGATAGCTCGGTTCTTTCCAATTTGGTTCCAACGGAGCACGCACGCACTGTCACGACTGTGCCGGACTTACCTTCTGGAGGCGAAACTGGCGAATATCAGAAGAAATATAAATATGATTTTAAAAGTAAGAATCTCTTTTTTATAAATTAGCAAAACCCGTGTTGATCCAGACCCCTTTGAATTCGACAACTGCTTTACTGCTAGGAATCTCGTGAAAGACGAGAAAAGGCTTATTCTTGTTGCTAAAATCGTGACTGTAGAGGGGTAGATTTCTGTTACTTCTCGGCCAGATCTTGGTACCACCTTACCACCTATTCCTGCCGTAACAGTGCCTGTCGCTGTCGCGTTTCGGCTTGGAGGGTAAAGTAGCCAGCACACATAATATGCTCACACACACGAATAGCAACGCACTACATAGAACTCTGGTGTTTGAAGGCGACGGTATGAAGATGTATCTCAGTCAACAGTCACTTATAAGTTTTTCAAGAAAATATTTAAAAAATGACAACATATAAATACTACTAAACGTATACCAACGTATAATTGGGCGTAACACTCACGGCTCGCATTCGTAATATTGAATTGAGAGAATGATTAGTCTTGAAAGAAAGTGTATATTTAGCGTAATCATATATGTGGCGCCATATGTATTTGCAAGTAAAAACATATTACCGCCCCCATTTTAAGCCTTTATTGAAACATATCACAAAGTCTGTGCGTCACACTTAACAACCATACTGATATAAATAATTTAAGCGTGGTAAACTACAAAAACAGACTTCCACTTGTATCTATTGAACCCATACTGAAATCTTCAGAAAATGTATGTGGCCTTGACAGAAAAAGAAGGAATTTTTCAATTACTTTAAAGTTTATTTATATAAATTTATGCACAACAATAGATAAAGGTGGACTTAATGCTATGTGGCATTTTCTACCAGTCAACTTCACTTAAACAGATAATTACAATAGCAGTATGTGCATCGAAATTTGATGACCATTCGTTAATATTAAAATTGAAGTAAAAAAAAGGAAAAAAGAAAAAGCAATTTAATGAACACATGATAATAATATATACATATATTAAATAAAAAGTAACAAATATATTAAAACAGTAATACGCTTGTTATACGCTTGTTATACATAAAAAATACTAAGTAAATAAAAAAGTAACATGTACTAAAAAAAAATATGCTTAATGTTTCAACGGCGTTAAAAGGAAAAATTTGAATTAGATATTCTGATGTCAGTTGGAAGATTATTACTGCGTCGAATGTAAAAGAAAGATGTAAAAGTACAACATAAGGGCACATATAAAGTGAGAGTTCTGAGGTAACAAAGGACGGGAGGAAGTCGATTAAAATTGCAATAGTCTATTACTCCATCGCTTTCACCAATTATACCATTTAACAAATTAAGGTGCAATTATGATTTTGAAATATAGCCCTGGAGTCTACTGGAGCATGCCCGGTTACTCAACGTTTAAAAAAGACCCATCTATCCTTAACGCTATGCAGTTTTTATACAGTACGGCGAGTTTTTTGCAACTAATAATATGGAAATATTATTAAATTTTCAACTATGCCATACGTAAAATACTATATCAAATGCAAAGATTTGTGATTCATCAAATTATTAACATTGTTTTTTAAATAGTTTTATATAATTTAAAATTATAATCATATCATGACAAAACAGAGCAAAATATTGACTTCAATTTAGTATTTTTAGATATTGTTTATAGATTACAGATTAGATATTGTATTTATGTTGTTTTGGTATATGTACCGTGTATACACCCATATGCATTTAACGGTGATTTAAATATACATGTGTGATTTTAAATATTAACATTAACCCTAACTTATAACAGTGATTTTAATGACTAACTAATATTTCAGACATTATGAAAGATAACAGTGATAAGTCTAACCAGCGCCCTGTATCTAACTCACCAGAAGAAGAGCTTGATCTAAGTCCAGCTAATACTGGTAAGCGTATACTTCTACATATTGACAGTCCTCACGTTTATAAGGATATCTCAAAAACGCATTTTTTTCACATATGGCTTTAAATAGCCCTCTACACCGCTCATTGGAGTGAAAACTTCTTCAGATGCGATAAGCACTTTTTGGTATGGGAAAATCTAACCTAAATCTAATAACCTAATAACCGAACTCACACAGAGTATCGTTAAATGCCAGCTTCTGAAGGGTGTTTATTAAACATATTTATATTGTATTTCTATGAAATAATATCATTGCTTTTGTACCTATGTGTGACACAAATAATTTGCTTAATGGTGTTAAAAAGGTGACGTCACGGTGGTTAGAAGACGGGTTTCTACCCGTTGGCTGGCCTTCTGTGAGGAGAGTAGTGATACTCGCAGTAACCACCTGACGTCACCTCTTTAACCACGTCCACGAATGTAACTATGATCTAAATGCTTTATTTATCCCGTAATCTATTGTACATCCACTATGGCCATTTTTGCATCTAATGTGGCGTCGACCTGCTTACGACGTCCGATATACGGACGTCAAGTAGGAGACAACGTCACGTTTGGTGTCAAAATATGAAAAATAAATTGGACGTCATTTTTCTTCCAATTTGGCTGTACAGAATATTTACGTAGTTCCGTTGATTTTCGTCACAAAAACTAGTAGCGCTTTCGTCTTTATTCTATACGTTCATTGCTAGCCGTATGTGAATTGTAACGTCCAACGAAACATCTCAATGCTATGTTGCCACACCGTGCACACAACAGTTCTGAACTTGTAGGATTCTGTTCATTAGTCATTTTATTCACTTCCCATTTCTGGTGCGTTTATTGCGAATATTCTTTGTATGATCATAACCCCAAAGATAGATGTAAGCTTTTTTCCTAATTTTACACCAAAACTGTTATATGGGTCAAATTACAAAAAAAACGAAATGTTATTTTTGTGTTACATTTTATTTTTTGTTTATTGTTTAGCTGGGTTTAAACTAATCACTTGTGCGATTCACAATTATTTAGACATATATGTACTTATATATATCGTATAATCGTATAATCGGTATAATGTAAAAGTTTCACAATATCTGTCATTTGACGTCCAAGATGTCAAATGATTAATAGTTTGAAACTTTTACGATATTGCCACGTCCGTATACTCGTATGTATCTAAATACCTGTAAAACTTGCAAATGATTACATAAATTTTCATGATTTTAATTTCGTATGTCTAAATACGTATAAAAAAAAATGTTATTAGTTTATGGTGTTTAATTAGGGTACTTACTGCTAACCTAATGAGAGCTACCATTATTATGCTCACCACATAAAATCGTGTAAAATCTTATCTTGGTATATTCATTGTGTTAGTCAAAATAGTGAACTTTAATATTATACGGATGTCAGATAATTGAAATATATTTAAATCCTGGGATATTCGACGTCCGTTTATAATTTGAGTCAAATTTGATTACAATTGACGTCCGTATATCCGTTTTATAAACGTAGGTTAGTATAGCCCACTGTATTCGAATTGAGTTTATTTGAAATAATTTTGTATTTTCTCAAGTGACCTGGTTATTACTTATCAGTAACTATCATATCTACCTCTTTAAACGTGTGCCTAAATAATAATACTTTTAAATTAAAAGTAAGTAGATAGGTACCTTTAATTTAAGTAACTATTTCTTGTGAATGTGATTTATGTCCCTAATTTTACACCAAAACAAAATGTCAAATGCGTCTTATTACCAAAAAAAAACTAAATATTATTTTTCAATCGGCGCAGCGATTTAATTTGTGTTAGATTTTATTTTTTGGTTTATTGTTTAGCAGAGTTTAATGACATTATATGGCACACTAGGGGACCTATATACACTTATAACAATATATTGCTCTATCTCCACACATGAAATCTCAATAACTCGTTCAACAAAAAGGCTCACAATATCTCTACGCTCTTTAAATTTAATTTTGTTATTAACAATAATTAACGAGCCACCATTTATCATTTTGGTTCTGCTGAACGAGCTAGCAACCTGGTGATTATTGAAGTTGTGCATGATCTGGTGACTTTTCAGCCAATGTTCTGAAATACATAGAATATCAATATTGATTATTGTTACAGTTCATGAACTACTCCAATTGTATTTAGCCATCAGCCCTTGAAAGTTTTGGTGTACCAGGTTTAATGGACAATTTAAATGTTTTTAATTGGATGCTAATAGTACATTTTTTTCATAATTTCCCTCATAACTTTCATAAATAGGGAGTAGTTGCTATTTTTTATTGAACGTTTTAACCTAACATTACTAGTGAATAAATTGCTAGAGATTGGCTCTATTGTCTTGCTTAGTAATTTAATTTAAAATTATGTGGGTATACATGTTCCACTGTCGAAGGATTTTGACATAAATAACTTGACTGCTAAACAGAAGCAGTTGTGTTTGCCAAGCACTTGGCTGTATTAAAAATATAGAAATATAGCGCGATTGCTATTTGTCTTTTATAATAATAGGTAAGATAATAACTATCTTTTGTCAATATATCGAGAGGATCAATCCGGTTCAACACAGCTAATTTGTAATATTTATCTTTTATTATTGATATTATTAAAAATTAATATGATAAATAAATACTAGAACATAAGTAGCCTTACTTACTCCTTATTATATCAGCAATCTGCCATTGAAAGACCCGTCAAAATCGGTTCAACCGTTCTAGCTATTAGCCGGGACAAACAAACAGGCAGT
>DVYQ01000003.1:0-12835 GCA_018236205.1 Emesis tenedia | reverse complement strand
ACTCACACAACAAAGGTCTTAGTTTCTATTAAACAATATCAATTTAATAGATTCATAGATTTAAAAAAAACTGATTTTTATTGGTGACTGGTAGGTACTTTACCCAGTTCCTGCTTCACGTTGAGTTTCGAGACAGCGTGTGGTGAGGTTGGTACGCCACTTGCGTAACTAACCGGCTACCTTACCCTCCAAGCCGGAACAAAACAGGCACTGACACTTGCGGCAGGAACAGGTAAGGTGGTGGTAGCAAGTCCCGGTCGTGCCAGAGCAAAACTCTACCACCTAGTTGTTAGTGACTAAGTATTGGCCTTTTATCGCCTTTTACGATATGCCTAGCAGCAAGCCAGTTGATTTACTTTTCGAAAGGTGCCCAGATCAACGCGGGGGATTTTTAACAAACTTCGTCGTATTTCAAGCAATTTATATAAAACTTAATCAAATTGTACACTTAGGCCTTCCTCATACGCTCTGTCTATTAGTCAAAACCGCGCGAAATTCCGTTCAGTAGTTCTAAAATTTATCGCGAATATACAAACAAACAGTTGCGTCGCGGGACTTTATTTAATATGTAAATGTAGCTATAGATGAGCATATTTTTGTATTTATTATTGTTTTTTTTATTTCCGCAGGATTTGTCTTCAATCTGTGAAGACCCAACCGCTCAGTTCGACTTCACTGTTCAGAGCATACGGCAAGCTTTCATCCGAAAGGTAACTAAAAATAATCCATCTGCTACCTTGCTAGTTAACTTGTGAAAAGCCAAATCAACCTTTTTTTGCGAGCAGATGGTTCTCCTGATGGAAAGAGATAACCATCGCCTATAGACACCAGAGACGTTAATGGTGCGTAACTATCCGTGTGGCGAGGTTGGAATGCTACGTGCATAAGTTTTTCGGTTACCTTACCCTCCAAACCGGAACACGACAGCGTCAGACATTGACGCTATTGCGGCAAGAATAGGAAAGGCGGTGGTACCAAGACCCGGGCGAGACGTAATAGAACTCTATCACCTAGTAAATGATCACGATGTTAGCGACAAGTATCGGCATTTTCTCGCCATTTACGAGTTGCCTAGCAGCAAGACAGTTGATCTATTCTTAGAATGTATTGCTTGGGGTTGATTGGCAAACAAAACTGTTAAGTACACCTGTGCATTTGTGTGCAAGAATTGAATTAATGAATTTAAAAAAAACTGCTATTTGTTTTACATTATTAAATAAATGGCTTTCCGATGTAAAGGTTCAATTACCGCCTTTAGACGCCATAGATGTTATAGTTGTGTTTTAGCCCATGTATAATTATTTTTCTATTTATCTTCTATTGGTATAATTTCAGGTGTACGCCATTTTAATGTGCCAGCTTATGGTGACAGTGTCAATCATTGCTATCTTCGTGTTCCACGAGCCGACGAAATATTTTGTGAAAGCGCACGTCGAAGTCGCGTAAGTTCAATACAGCCCGTTATTATACAGTGTGAATCTTCATAATGTGCACATATTGAAATGTGTGAAACTAGACCGAGTTTTATAGACAAAAAAAATTATAAAATTTAAAATGAAAATGTTAGGTTTTATATGCATTTAATGATTGTTTTTGGGAAATAAAACCCTATAACTTTTAAACTATGAGGTTTATCGCGTTCAAATAAAAACTAAAATTAGTGGTAACAATAGGCCATACAAAACAATCGCAAAAGTGATCTGACATTACTGCGATAAGTACTACTCGAGGAATAAAGAAAGTCAAAACGCACACGGAGATATATTGGGGACATAGAATTATAAAGAATATTGTAAAGTAAGTAAAAGATATGAGTATTCCTGCGTTGGCGAATTGGTAGCCACTTAAGTTGAGCTCGGAATTCTGAAACATGATCATATTTTCGGAGACCAAATATGTAACGGATGCAAAAATTTTGCATCCTATCAAGTCTATTCACTAATCCTTCAGTGGCATCAAGAAAACAAGTGTCAGCGTAGTCGATAATAGCGAGAATCAATGTTTGTATTAAGGTAATCTTTGTTTTCAGTGGTAAGAATTACTACAATGGCTTCAGAGAATGAAAAGAAAAGTAAACTTTATTGCAAATGTGTTAATCAGGGTATCCCATGATAAATCTGTAGAAAATGTAACACCTAAATTCTCAACAGTAGAGGTAAAAGGAATGAGAGTGCCGTTATATATTACTGGAGGGACATCAACGTTATTTAACATGTTGTGCATATCTGTTACCAAAAATTATTGCTTGAGATTTAGGAGGGTTAACTACAAGACCATGTGAAGTTGCCCAGACATGAATGGCATCTAAATCCCGATTGATGGCATTGACCGCATCTACTGTATCCGTGATACTAGCGTGACGATATAGTTGCAGATCATCCGCATATAAATGAGTTACTAGTTATAATGGTGGAAATAACATCAATAAAGCTTTTGAAAAGTAGAGGGGATAAGACTCCACCCTGGGGAACGCCTGCAGTGAGATGTAATAAATCAGAAAATGAATAATTAAGTCGAACACACTGCGAACGCCCTTGAAGGTAAGAGCTGAACCAGGCAATGGCCGACGAGGATAGGTTACGTAAGCGCAGAACTTCTAACAGTATTTCAAAATCTAATGTGTTAAATGCACTACTAAAATCCAGAAGCACGGCAACGGTTAGTTTTTTATCGTCGATAGATGTACGAATATCGTCAGACACATTTACTAGAGCAGTGACTGTGCTGTGTCCTTTGCGAAACAAAGATTGGGAAGGATTTAATAGTTTATTTTGTACATAGTAATTTGATAACTGAGTGTTTACAATGTGTTCTATAACTTCAGAGAGAAATGGGAGAATAGATATAGGGCGATAGGGAAGACGGATTTGAAACTTTTGGGTGAGGGATGACAAGGATAAATTAAAAATATATGTTAAAATTGGAACTATCGTTGGGGAAGGTAACGAAATCATTTTGGAGGATAAAGTCACTATCTATTGCAGTAGATGAAATTGAGCGGATATGTCTTATAACATCCTCTTCAGAAACGGATTGGAAATTGAACTGTGGGAAAGGTTTTGATGGAATAGAAGACAAATAATTTAAGGTATTGGATTTAGAAATTATATTTAAAGCAGTAGGTGGAGTTGAAAAATGAGAGTTCAGAGAATTAACATCAAAATTGTAGATGGAGATTCTTTACCAATACCAAGGGTTTTCAGAAATTTCCATGCTTTACCAGAATCAGATTTTGCAATAATGTCATGGATATGAAAACGTTTGGCTGCCGCACGTAAATGAGTACATCTGTTACGTCATTTTTTATAAATAGTTAAGTTTATGTCGGATTTGCCCTGTCGCACTTTATCATAATAGATTTTATTTCATAGATAAACAGCGGCAGACGATTCTGCAGACTTGTATTGCCAAGAATTGCAAACAATGATGGAAAAGCTGGCCTTTACAAAACCGAGACTGTTGATTGCTCTAGCCCACTGCTACTTCAGGATAACGCTAGACCACACACTGCACATCAAATGGTCGCCAAGTAAGAGGATTTGTGACTGGAACCTCTGTGTCACCCACCATACTCTCCAGATCTTGCCCAAACAGATTACCACTTGTTTCAAAATTTGGATAACTTTTTACAAGGGAAAAAATTAAATTCTGATGAGGCCGTTACAACTGCCTTTAAACAGTTCATAGACTTTCGCTACCAGGATTTTTTTTCCAAAGGGATCAATGATCTGCCTAAAGTTGTTTCACTTTTAAATATTGAACGGCAATTTCATATGTAAGGACCTAATATTTTTACAACTCGTCGTTTTATTTCAGTTACGGCGCGTTTGCAGTAACGCTAATTTGCATACTGGCGTTGATGTGTTTTGATGGACTGAGACGACAATTTCCCGCGAATCTCATATTCCTCGGCGTATTCACGCTGGCCGAGAGCTTCATGCTAGGAGTCATTAGCTCCTACATCGATAGTGATGTGGTAAGAATCGACTCTTCATCCTTGTTTAATATAAGGCCATTCCTAAATTTTTTTCCATATGCTATAGGACAGCAAGCCAGCCTTTCCAGATGGAAAGAGATGACCATCGCCTATTGACACCAAAGATGTTAATGGTGCGTTGCTATCCGTGTGGCGAAGTTGGAATGCCATGGGCATAAGTTTACCGGCTACCTTAGCCTCCAAGCCGAAACAAATTCCAAATCATAAGTTTACCAGCCGGTTGCCTGGTAAGGTACTTTACCCAGGCAACTCAGAATTAAAAGTACTGTTCGGTACTTTAAATTTTGAATTAAAGTGTAAAATGGGGTTCTATTACTAGGACTCCACTGTCCGTCCGTCTATTTGTCTGTCCGTCTGTCAACAGAACTCATGAACTGTGGTGTTATAGTGGGACAGGTGAAATTCTTGTTTCTGTTGCCGCTATATCAACGAATACTAAAAAGCAATAAAATAAATATTTAAGGGGGCTCCCATACAAAAAAACATCAGATTTTGCTCGTTGTTGCTTCATATATAACGGGAAGATTTGCTTGATATGTAGCTTGTAATATTCACAGAATATTTAGTATATATTTACTTTAAAAATAAATAATTAAATTTAAGTAAAAACAAATATTTGCGCTTTCAATACAACAGACATGATGTTATATTAGAAAAACAGACTTGCTATATGGTATGCTGTCAAGTTATAAACAGCTGCGACCCCGTAACTCTTGCAAGGGAGTTGTCGGCTGTTAACAAGTGAAAGGCGATGTGGTCGAAAGGTCCCAACCATTGGGCCGGTAACAGCTTCACTAGTAATTTGTTGAATAGCGGAGTTATGCGGATGCCACTGCACTTGGTAAACGTCACGGTACGTAAGAGATGGCAAATGCAACATTTGGCTATTTTTAGATGCATCATATGCACCTCTTTGTAGTATTCAAGCATCAGACACACGTACAAATAAGCGCACAAAGTGATTGTATATATTTAAGCTCGTTTCATTAGTGTCACACTGATGGATCAACTGGCGACTGGAACCCAAAAAATTTGGATCTACTAATAATTTAAGCGTACTAAAACCACAAAAACCGGCTTCTGTCGTTATCTTTTGAACCTTAAATCCGATCTTCACTAAATTTATACCAAGACCAAACCAACCAAAAGGAAATAAAATACTCAATGAAAAAAATTTACAAAAGCACTAGTCGCCCCAGAGATTTTCGAAATTTCCTCTCGATTTCCCTAAAACTAGAGAGAAGATATTCAAATTCAAATTCAAAAATGTTTATTTCAAAATAGACCTATTACAGGGACTTTTGACGAGTCAACAATTTTTTAAATTACCACCGGATCGGAACGCGGCCACACACTGAGAAGATCCGGCGAAAGAATATAGCGGGCTTGTCGTTTTTTTTTAAATATATATAATATAGAATAATTACGAAAAATTATCTATTAATTAAATATTACAAATACAAATTTATATTATACAAAATAATAGAGATTGGTATGAGGAGCAATTAATTTTTGTCTTCCATATAATCTGATATTTTATAATATCCTTTTTTTAGTTTCATTTTGACACATTTTTTAAATTTGTTTATTGGTAGCTCTAGCTAGCTATCATGGGACCACCTTTAGAATATGTCCTTTCCAACAAAAAAGAACCATTAAAATCGGTTCATAAATGACGAAGTTACGCGAACACACATAAAAAAGCATATATACGCTCAAAATGAAAAACCAAAAGGAGGTTTTTCATTTTGACCGTATATATGCATAGATTCGGTTAAAAATAGCTTAACATGACTTCTATATTATATTATCATAGGATAGCAAACAAGCACATAGTTCTCTTGATAGAAAGAGACGACTACCATCGCATATAGACAACAAAGATGTTAATGGTGCTTTGCTATTCGTGTGGTTGGAATGTCACGTGCATAAGTATACCAGCTACTTTACCCTCCAAATCTGACTGACGCTATTGCAGCAGAAATACGTATGGCGGTGGTACCAAGACCCGGTCGAGAGAGAAAGCTCTAACACCTAGTAAGTAGTCACGTTGTTAGTTATTTAGTTGAAGTATTGGACTTTTATCGACTTTTACGATATCCCTAGCAGCAAGTCAATCTATTTATTCTTCTAAAGGGGCCCGAATCAACACGGGGAAAACTTTCTTATGTATAACAATGGCAATTTCTCTATCTAAGGTGATGATGGCAGTGGGCATTACAGCGGCGATATGTTTCGCCTTGACTATATTCGCCATGCAGACTAAATATGACTTCACAGCTTGTGGTGGAATTCTCTTGTGCTCTTTGGTGCTGCTTATTATATTTGGTAAGTTATGTCTCCGATAGTAATAATAATAATAATCTCTGGATAAATTACACGAGTTGATCTAAACCCAAAGTAAGCAAATTATTTGCTTGTGTTATGGGTATTAGTCAACGATACTAATATATATAATAAACACTTCAACATCTATGCTCATCACATTGCTAGAGTTCATCCATATAATGATGCCATACCGTAAAACCGGTGCCACATACGCGTAATATGCTGTAAGTGCTGCATCTTTGCCTACATTTTTTAATATGTTACGGAGGAATAACACGTATGTATTAAGTTTTTGGCATTTGGCTCGGCTTGCCAAAGTACTTATTCATAAACTAACTTATAGGGTATAGAGTCATTAGTTGAATTCTTTTACGAGTGCCTCCTGATGGAAAACGACAGAACTATACTTAAGATGCACCTACTTATACCATTTCTTTTTGTTTGTTTATTAACTTCAATTTTGTATAACAAAACGCGTTTGAAAACAGACATACTTTATTATCGGTACCCAACAATTTTTTATAAAGTTATAATAAAAATGTAACCAAATATATAAATATAGAACCCAATAAGAAAATGAAAGCATTTTCAGAGTCCAAGATAAAACGCAGGTCGACAGTCACAAGAATCCACAAAAACTTGTTTTTCCTAGATTGTATGAAGCGATAAGCCGTGCCTTGGGTACATTCTTGAAGTACGTGGTATGGTGTTCCTTCATTGGTTAAGCACGCTCTACACAACGGCCTTTCCGTTAGATTCATTGCGTGCATGTGTTTGTTCATTGTAAAGTGTCCCATGATCAAACCACATGGCTTCCGCAGGTCTTCTCTAGGTAGTTTGAGCATTTCGGGGTACATTTGGGATTTAGTTCAGGAAATGCTTGTTCTGTCTACATCCTTTTGTCATTTCCCAGTGTTCTTTATGTTTTGTTTTTGTGACTCCTGTTGTCAGAGTTCTTAGAAAGTTAAAAGGTAGAGGTACGAAAATTTCAGGACCTTTAATTGCCTGTTTCGATCCATTTTCGCCAATTCGTCAGCGATATCGTATCCTAAGGAGCCACTGTGCCCCCTTTATCCATTGCACAGTGACTTTGCATGATGCTCCTAGTTCCCGAAGTAGGATGCTACATTCATTTTCTAGACTTATTGTGTAATTAGAGTGCAATGATTTTATGACCGCTTAGCTATCAGTTAAAAATTTTACCGTACCTTTGATTTTTCTTTTTATGACGGCTCTAGCGGCTAATGTTAATTCTAGGCATTCTGCTTGAAATGAGGAGCTGTTTGGATTAATTCCTGCCCCTGAATTTCACCATAGGACATCTCGTCAAAATTTGAAGTTCCAGCCTCATCATCTTGATGTCTGGAAATCCACTACGGTGCGATTCTCAAGGCACTTTTTACCTCACACCACCCTTTGGTGAAACCAATTGCCGACGGGGGTATTCCGAATGAATACGGTGTAAGGACTTTCAAAAAGAGAGCTTACTCCTTATTAAAAGGCTGAAAACTCAATTGGAAGACCTCTGGTAGTGTAGTTGTACATGGGCGGCGGATATTACTTACCATCAAGTGAGCCTCCTGTCCGTTTGCCCACTCTTCTAAAAAAATAGTATAAATCATATCCGTTGGCATTGGTTATCTTTGCGATCCTATGAAATAAAAAATCTAATCTTATGTTTTATCTTCAGGTATCGTCACAGCGATTTATGGTTCGATCATCGAGAGACTAGTATACTCTTCTGTGGGAGCGCTCTTGGCTGCCCTGTTCCTGATCTACGACACCCAGCTGATGCTGGGCGGGAGCCACAAGTACACCTTCTCTCCTGAAGAATACATATTCGCGGCCCTCACTCTTTACTTCGACATCATCAGAATATTCATCTATATCCTTAGACTCCTAAGGTATACTCGTTTCGTTAGATTGATGATATGATAGATCACTGGACTAATTTCACAAATTGATTTAACTTATATGTTTATAGTCAGCTTATTTTCTTGTTCTGTCAGAATCTCACGGCGACCATTTAAAACAAATGAATCTCAGAACTTATTTTACAAACCGATTTAACCTTCATATACATTATAGCTTAGGCAGATTTTCTTGATCTGAGTCAAAGTCAAAAGTCAAAAAATATTTATTCAAATAAGTCTTTACAGACACTTTGGCCGAGTGTACATTTTTATAATTACTACCGGATCGGAATGTGGCCACACACTGAAAAGATCCGGCGGAAGAATCTCAGCGGGCTTGTCTTTTTTTTATTTTTATAATTAACATTACAATATTTATTTTATATATATATTACGAAAAATAAAAGAGATTGGTGTGGGAAGCAATCAATCACAGGCTTTTGTATCTTCCAAATAATCTGGAATATTGTAATAACCTTTTTTACACAATTTTGTTTTAATACATTTCTCAAGTTTCAATCTCAAGACGTAAATATATAATATAGTTATATAAATATATCGACATATTTATATAACTCTTATATATTTACATAACTATATTATATATTTTTATACAACTATATTTTATATTTACATAACTATGTTATATATTTATATAACTATATTATGTATTTATATAACTATATTATATATTTTTGTAACTATAAAAATTATATTTTCCATAAAAATGTATCATGAAACTAATTTCACATATTGTGTGCGTTTATGCAGAATTTCTAGTCCTAATGGAATCTCAAGAATGTCTACTATTTAAAATAACATGTATCACTATATTTACACAAAATGTGATCTCTTTACTTGTGTGATTTCCATACAATACTCTTAATGTTTTATTTAATCCGTTAATATCATTAAAATACAGCCTAAATTAATTTCCAGTCTAGTCATAAATTTGCCGAACCGTAAGAAAAAAATCAATCATATTGGTTGTATTACTTAGATATCTAGAGACGGCCAAGAAATCAAACAGTGCTATATTTTCGGTGCCGATTGATGAGAGAGCGAAAATATTCGATTGAAACGCTTAATTTAAGACTCCTAGGCAGATGGACACGTCGTTGCTGTCTATATGTCACAGGTTTTGGTTTACCATGGATAAAATATCTAGTTAGATGACTCCAATATAAGGCCTACTAACGACCATATCACAAGCTAATGTGCAACTTACTGTAGGGTTAGATCAGTTCATATTAGTCCAGAGAATATTACTAATAGTGTTACTTAAATTTGCATTTATTTTTTTAAATATTTGTATAAAGATCTTCGAAACCATTATACCATGTAATATTTTTTTACTCCCATTAACAATTACTGTCACGAGATAGGGTAAGGTAGTCTAATATGCAGCCTGTAAGGGATGGTCTTTTGAAAATTGATACCACGGTTTGGGATCACGATTGTGAGATGACAATGGTTAGAAATCTGTGTGAGAAAAATTATATTTTTCATTCAATCATTTCATAATAAACCATTGGTTCAAGAGCTCCACGGGTGCGATGAGTGCGAGCAATGCACGGTTTACATTGCGTAGTGTGAAAATATGAAGAAATATTATACGTTAATGTAACATTTCCCACAAAAAATAAAATAATTTTTCAGTACACACATGCCTTATCCCTTACACGCTGTATATTTCATAATAATTTTGAAGTACTTCCCCGAACAAACCACTACGTGTATTTTTAAACTACAAGCATTTTTAGTATAGTGCATGATAATTGTTTAAGTTTATTAATGTTAGGATTTATATTATGGATAGAGAAGAGAGATGATATATAGAGAAAAATGATATGGACCCGAAATCTTATGAATTACAATCGAGCCATTGCCGACCCAATAACTCAGTCTTTACGTGATAATTATCAGATCAGCATGCAAAAGCGAGGTATTGTAACAAGAGAGCAGTAGAAACATTGACATTTTTACCTTACCTAGCTTACGAGTCTGAACTGAAGAAAACTGTCCTAGGTTAGCATTGCATGCGTTATCTACTGGGGCTTATCCATGGTTTTATCTCATAACATCTGATTTTGACACAATTTAGCTCTCTAAAAATACTATTATATGTTTGTTGTTGGCTTGTTGTGTACTGTAATTAGATATGAACTTGTATATGTAATACTTCATATGTAGTCTTAAATCTTACTTAGACGAAGAGATTTACACACGCCGGCGCTAAATAATGCACATCGTCTAATAGACGCGTATCTGTCCTGTCAAATATAACGTTTCCGTTTCATTGGAACCCGATGTGCATTATTTATCGCCGGCTACTTTACATCGATATTATTTTTTCTATGTATATGGATACTCACATATTTGATATTATTGCATATTTGTGTTAATTTACTACACACCTCGTCGGTTGATTGACTTGATACAGTTTTTTTTCAATGCAATATTGTATGTAAGGTCTTTCCAAAATGGGTGAACAAACTTTTACACAGTGCATCTAACTAAAGATATCGAGTCTACGACACTATGTTTTTAATTTTTACAAAGCTTTCATAATGTCTTAACTCGTTATCGCACACTAGTATAAAATTTTAAAAAAATCATATTCTTTTCTGAATCAATATATTTGGTTTGAGGTACTAAACATTATGTAAAAGTTTGTTCACTTCTTTTGGAATGACCTTCTATAAGACTGTTTCTGACCGTCAGTAAAAAAAAACTCAAAAAGGAGCTTCCAATTAAGATGTTGACATTGACAAATATAAAAAAGATTCTATTTACAAAAATATAAATATTGTGTACATTTATACAAATAAATAAAATTGGATTTGATTGGAATTAAGATAACGTTTTATTAAATACATATGAATGTACACGCGGTACATATAACAAAATAACAATTGTTACAATTTTTGTCTGTGTCGTTTGTTCCAGCTTATCTCTGGAACGGCTGGAACGATTTTGACGGGACTTTTACTGGTAGATAACTGATGTAATAAGGAGTAACTTTTTTTTGTAGAAATTTAATGTAGTAATTGTATACGACGCGAACGAAGTCGCGAGCACAGCTAGTATTGAATAAAATACCTGTATTTTCCGTTAAATTCGCTAAAACTTAGGTAATGTTTGAAGACGGGTATCATCACGTCGTCGTCGCGGCTTATTATGTAATACAACATTTTACAATAAATAATTATTAAAATAATATTTTGATTGTATTGCATGCCTCCCCTCCAAGTCCATTGGTTGTAATTCAAATTTGACTTGATTTGACCGGTTCTATTTTTTCCAGTAATTAATAATAATGACATAGGAATAACGAATGGAAAGTAATTTCATTGAATGATATGTTTTAATGATTAATGTTAACAAGGTTTAAATAAAATATAGAAAATTATTTGTCTGATTTGATTATAATTAAATTATGATTGGCAATGTAGTGCAAAATAAAAAAAAAAATATTTTATTGACGAAAATTAATTTTTTAGCTTGATTTAGGTGGATTTAATTATTAGTTTTATAACTATTGCATGCCATGTGGCCAAATATTTGAACCAGTGAATTTAACATCTTATTGTACCATATTTGTTGCAATAAATTATTATTATTACTAACCTTGCCCGCGACCTTGAATGCGTAAAATTTAACAAAATAAGAGTCTAGTACAGCCGTTTCAGAGATTAGCCGAACAGACAGACAAAAATTGTAAAAAAAATTATTTTGGTATATGTACCATATATACATACTTATGTATTTAGTAAAAAGCGGTTATTTTTGATATTATAGACACTCTAATTTTATTTGTATAGGTTCCGTAAATATTACATAATATAGCAAAAAAACCATACATAATGGAAAGTATGATGAATAAAGATGAATTATTTTATTAAGTTTAAATAAGTTAAAATATAGTCATATTTTTTTATATTATAACGTGTATTGTCCATTGGTATTTGTATTGGTGTATTGTCTATGTGACAGTTTTGGACAGTGGCGCTAGTTACTTAAGGTTACAAAAATATGTAACATTTTATATTAAATACGAATCGTTATTATATGGTTTTATTTTACCCCCCAGTGTTGATCCGGGCCCCATTCGAAGAATAGGCCAACTGCCTTACAGCTAGGCATCTCCTAAAAGGCTAGAAAAGGCTAATACTTCTCACTAATATCGTGATGGGCCTTATTCGAAGAATACGCCAACTGCTTTACAGCTAGACATCTATTAACCTTTTCACCGCCTGAGTCCGATTTATCCGACACAAAACCCTGTGTATTATTTATTCAATTTCTAAACTTATTTACGATGTTTTAGCCTAAAATACATTATTTTTTCGAAAGTTTACATATTTAACCTTTTATTTAGTCTTATAATTCAGATTTACTATACCCAGAAACAAAATAAAAACTATTTCAATAATGGTAAATTTACTAATATTATCCCGGAGAAACTATATAGACTTCCAACGCCTGTGTCGTGTTTATCCGACAGTAGTGATGGGACGTAATGTTAGAATTTCTAAGATAATATGGAATATAGCATAAACAAAAATATTATATTAAATACTAAGTTACTAAATTA
>DVYQ01000002.1:0-15399 GCA_018236205.1 Emesis tenedia | reverse complement strand
AAAGATCAAATTAGAGCTTGTGAAAGTATTTCATTTACATTGAAAAGAAATTAATAATTAATTGATTTGAAATAAAAAAATTAAATATAAATCAAAATAATAAAAATAATTTTAATATTAAATATTATAATGGGGGTTAAAGTATTTAAATAGAAAAAATTGAAATTTTTATAGTAAATTAGTATTGTAAAAGAAATTTGAAAAAAGTGAAAATAAAATTTATTTAAAGTAAATTTAATTTGTTGTATCTTGTGTATCAGAGTTTATTAAATAATTTATTTATATAAATAATTTTCGAATTTTTAAGAGATAATTAATTAAAAAAATTAATATAATATAATTATTTTTAATAATTAATTTGAAATGAAATGTTAATCGTTTAAAAAGATATCTAATTATTTTAGAAAAAAATTTAATTTTAAAATTAAATTTTATAAAAAATAATTAATTATTTTTTATAAAATTTAATTTAAATATTTTAAGGGATAAGCTTTAAATTAAATTTTTATAATTTATATTTATAAATAAATTAAAAATTTTAAAATTTATATTGTTTATAATTTAAAATTTATTATAATTTATTTTAATTAAAAAAAAATTTTATTAAATTTAAATTTTTATAAAATAATTATTTTTAATAATAAAAATAAAAATATTATGATAAAATTAGTATAAATTAATAATAATTTATTAAAAATTTAGAAGTTAATAAAAAGGAATTCGGCAAATATTTATATTCACCTGTTTAACAAAAACATGTCTTTTTGATAATAATATAAAGTCTAATCTGCCCACTGATATAAATTAAAGGGCTGCAGTATATTGACTGTACAAAGGTAGCATAATCAATAGTCTTTTAAATGGAGACTTGTATGAAAGATTTAATGAAATATAAGCTGTCTCTTTATTATAAATAGAATTTAATTTTTTAGTTAAAAAGCTAAAATAATTTTAAAAGACGAGAAGACCCTATAGAGTTTTATATTTTTTATATTTATAATATTATTTAAAATTTAATAAAATAAATAATAAAAATATTTTGTTGGGGTGATAAAAAAATTAAATAAACTTTTTTTAAAAAATTACATAAATAAGTGAATAATTGATCCATTATTGATGATTAAAAGAATAAATTACCTTAGGGATAACAGCGTAATTTTTTTTTTTAGTACAAATAAAAAAAAAAGTTTGCGACCTCGATGTTGGATTAAGATAAAATTTAAATGCAAAAGTTTAAAATTTTTGATCTGTTCGATCATTAAAATCTTACATGATCTGAGTTCAAACCGGTGTGAGCCAGGTTGGTTTCTATCTTTAAGAAAATAAAATATTTTAGTACGAAAGGAATAAATATTTAAAATAATTTTAATAGAAAGAATATTATTAAATTTAATTTATAACTATTTTGTCAGAGAAATGTAATGATTTTAGAATTCATAAATATATAATTTATTATATAGATAGTATATGATATTAATAGATATTATTGTTATTATTATTGGAATATTAATTTTATTAATTGGAGTTTTAATTAGATTAGCTTTTTTAACTTTATTAGAACGAAAAGTTTTAGGTTATATTCAGATTCGTAAGGGTCCTAATAAATTAGGTTATATAGGTTTATTACAACCATTTTCTGATGGAATTAAGTTATTTAATAAAGAAATAGTTTATCCTAATTATTCAAATTATTTAATTTATTATTGATCTCCTATTATTGGATTTTTAATATCATTAATAATTTGAGTATTAATACCTTATTATTTTAATTTAGTTTCTTTTAATTTAGGTGTAATATTTTTTTTATGTTGTACTAGAATAGGAGTTTATATTATAATAATATCAGGTTGATCTTCTAATTCTAATTATTCATTATTAGGTGGTTTACGAGCTGTTGCTCAAACAATTTCATATGAAGTAAGATTGGCTTTAATTATAATATCAAGATTAATTTTAATTATAAATTTAAATATAATTAATTTTAGTAATTATCAGATAAATATATGATTTTTAATTATAATATTACCTTTAAGATTATGTTTTATATCTTCTTTAATAGCTGAAACTAATCGAACACCTTTTGATTTTGCTGAAGGTGAAAGAGAATTAGTTTCAGGGTTTAATACTGAATATAGAAGAGGGAGATTTGCTTTAATTTTTTTAGCTGAATATTCAATAATTTTATTTATAAGAATGTTATTTATTTTATTATATATGGGAGGTTATGATTTAAGATTAATATTTTATTTAAAGTTAAGATTAATTTCTTTTATTTTTATTTGAATTCGAGGAACTTTACCTCGTTATCGTTATGATAAGTTAATATATTTATGTTGAAAAATTTATTTACCTATTTCTTTAAATTTTTTAATATTTTATTTAGGATTAAAAATTTTTTTACTTTAAAAAGTAAATAAAATTAGTATAAATTAATAGAATAATAATTCTTTCTTAAGTTTTCAAAACAAATACTTTCACAAGCTCATTAATTATAAATTAAAAATAAGTTTATCTCAAATTTTATTGATAATAGGGTTAAAAATATAATAAGAAAAGTAAAAAACTGTTAAAATTTGTCCAATAATAACATAAGGATCTTCAACAGGTCGTGCTCCAATTCAAGTTAATAAAATAATTGTTGTAACTATTAATCAAAATAGAATTTGATTAATAGGGTAAAATTGAATACCTTGAATTTTTTTATTATAAGTAAATGGTAAAATAATTAAAATTAAAATAGATATAATTAAAGCAATTACTCCCCCTAATTTATTAGGAATTGATCGTAAAATAGCATAAGCAAATAAAAAATATCATTCAGGTTGAATATGGATAGGGGTTACTAGAGGATTGGCTGGAATAAAATTATCAGGGTCTCCTAATATATATGGATTAATTAAAGTTAATATAGTTAATATTATTATTAAAATAATAAATCCAATTAAATCTTTAAATAAAAAAAATGGATGGAATGGGATTTTATCTAAATTTCTATTAATTCCTAAAGGATTATTAGATCCTGTTTGATGTAAAAATAATAGGTGAATTATAGTTAATATTAAAATAATAAATGGTAATAAAAAATGGAAAGTATAAAATCGAGTTAATGTAGCATTATCAACTGCAAATCCTCCTCAAATTCAATTTACTAATATAGTTCCTAAATAAGGGATAGCTGATAATAAATTTGTAATTACAGTAGCTCCTCAAAAAGATATTTGTCCTCAAGGTAAGACATAACCTATAAATGCTGTTGCTATTAATACAAATAAAATAATAATACCAATTATTCAAGTGAATTTTAAATTAAATGATTCATAGTAAATATTTCGTCCAATATGTAAGTAAATACAAATAAAAAAAAAAGATGCTCCATTAGCATGTAAAGTTCGAATTAATCATCCATAATTTACATTTCGACAAATATAATTAACTCTATAAAATGCTAATTCAATATTAGCATTATAATATATAGTTAAAAATAAACCAGTTATAATTTGAATAATTAAACATAAAGCTAATAATGATCCAAAATTTCATCAAGATGAAATATTAGCAGGTGTTGGAAGATCAATTAAAGACCCATTAATAATTTTAATGATAGGGTGAATTTTTCGTATAGATTTAAATTTATTTATCATTTGATTAATTAAAAGATCGTAATGGCCCAAAAAAAATATTAGTAATTTTAACTACTGCAATTAATGTAATAAATAAATAAATAATTATTATTATTATTATTAAATATGATTGTTCATTGTATAATTTTGATAAATTAATATTATTTTCATTATTAATAAATAAAAAAATATTAAAAATATTATTTATATCTAAATTTATTATGAAATTAATTAATTGTAAATTATTAAATAAAAAGAATCTAATAAATAAATTAATAATGGGAAAAATTATTATAGAAATTTTTATATTTAATGAAAATTTAAATAATTCATTAGAAGCTACACTTGAAACATAGATAAATAATACTAATAATCCTCCTATAAAAGTTAAAAATAAAATATAAGAAAATCAATATGAATAAATTATCATACCTGATAATAAGCATAAAATTATAGTTTGAATTAAAATAAATAAACCTAATGCTAAAGGATGATTTAAAAAAACTATAAAAAATGAAATAAAAATTAAATATAAAGTTAAAAATATTTTTAAAATATCAAAGAATAGTTTAAATAAAATAATAATTTTGGAGATTATTGATAAAGTAATACTTTTTCTTTGATGATTACAAAGAACTAATCTTATTTTTGATTTACAAGACCAATGTTTTAATTTAAACTATGAAAACAAATGATAAATATAATATATATAATTTTTGTAATATTTATAATTGGTAATTTAATTTTTGTTTTAAAACGAAAGCATTTATTAATTATATTAATAAGATTAGAATTTATTGTATTAAGAATTTATTTTTTAATAATAATTTATTTAATAATAATTAATAATAATATATATTTATTAATAATTTTTTTAGTACTATCAGTATGTGAGGGGGCTTTAGGTTTATCAATTTTAGTTTCTATAGTTCGAACTTATGGAAATGATTATTTTCAAAGATTTAATTTAATTTAAATGATAAAATTTTTAATGATGATTTTATTTATAATAATTTTTTGTTTTAAAAAAAAAATATTTTGAATGGTTCAAATAATATTATTAATAATAATATTTATATTTATAAATTTATCTATTAATATTTATAATTATACAAATTTAAGATATATAATAGGTTTAGATATAATTTCTTTTGGAATAATTTTATTAAGAATTTGAATTTGTTCTTTAATATTTATAGCAAGAGAGAAATTAAATCAAGATAATTTTTTTTTAGATTTTTTTATATTAAATATTTTAATTTTATTAATAATATTATATTTAACATTTAGAATTATAAATTTATTTATATTTTACATATTTTTTGAAGCAAGTTTAATTCCTACTTTAATGTTAATTATTGGTTGAGGATATCAACCTGAACGAATTCAAGCTGGTATATATTTACTATTTTATACTTTATTTATATCTTTACCTTTATTATTAGGAATTTTTTATATTTATAATGAAGTTAATTATATAATAATATATTTAATAAAATTTAATAGTTTAAATATAATATTATTATATTTATCTATAGTAATAGCTTTTTTAGTAAAAATACCTATATATTTTTTACATTTATGATTACCCAAGGCTCATGTTGAAGCTCCAATTTCAGGTTCTATAATTTTAGCAGGTGTGATATTAAAATTAGGAGGTTATGGTTTAATACGAATTTTAGTTTTTATACAAAGAGTAAATTTAAAATTAGGAAGTATTTGAATTATTATTAGATTAGTGGGGGGAACTTATATTAGATTAAAATGTTTATGTCAAATTGATATTAAGTCTTTAATTGCTTATTCATCTGTTGCTCATATAGGATTAGTAATTGGGGGTATTATAACTATAAATTATTGAGGGTATATAGGATCATATGTTATAATAATTGGTCACGGTTTATGTTCTTCAGGAATATTTTGTTTATCTAATATTAATTATGAACGTTTAAGAAGACGAAGAATATTTTTAAATAAAGGAATAATAAATTTTATACCTTCAATAAGATTATGATGATTTCTATTATTATCTTCTGCTATAGCAGCTCCTCCTTCATTAAATTTAATAGGTGAAATTAGATTAATTATTAGTTTAGTAAGTTGATCAAGAATTTCGATAATTATATTGATATTAATTTCTTTTTTTAGAGCTGCATATAGATTATATCTTTATTCATTTACGCAACATGGAAAGTATAATTTAGGAATTTATAGATTTTATAGAGGAGTTTCTCGAGAATATTTAATATTAATATTACATTGATTACCTTTAAATATATTAATTTTAAAGGTTGATTATTTTATAATTTGATTTTATTTGAATAATTTAAATTAAAAATATTGATTTGTGGAATCAAAAATAAGAAATAAATCTTTTCAAATTATTTTAAATATGTTTATAAATCAAAATAATAAAAATTCTATTTGTTTTTTAAGATTTTTTTTTTTATTTTTGTTTATATTATTAAATTTTTTTTATATAATTTATTTTATTATATATAATGTGGTAGTTTTTTTAGAATGGGAGATTATTTCATTTAATTCAGTAAATATTGTTATATCAATTTTATTAGATTGAATATCTTTATTATTTATAATATTTGTTAGATTAATTTCTTCCGTTGTTATTTATTATAGAAAAAGATATATATATTCTGAATTAAATTTAAATCGTTTTATTATTTTAGTTTTATTATTTGTTTTTTCAATAATTTTATTGATTATTAGACCTAATATTATTAGAATTTTTTTAGGTTGAGATGGTTTAGGTTTAGTTTCTTATTGTTTAGTAATTTATTATCAAAATATAAAGTCCTATAATGCTGGGATATTAACAGCTTTATCAAATCGAATTGGTGATGTAATAATTTTAATAGTTGTTTCATGAATATTAAATTATGGAAGATGAAATTATATTTTTTATATAAATTTTATATTAAATGATTTAATTATGAATTTTATTGGTTTAATAATTATTTTAGCTGCTATAACAAAAAGAGCTCAAATTCCATTTAGATCTTGATTACCTTCTGCTATAGCAGCTCCCACTCCTGTTTCTGCTTTAGTTCATTCATCTACTTTAGTTACTGCTGGGGTTTATTTATTAATTCGATTTAATGAGTTAATTATAAATGTTTTTTTTATTAAAATTTTATTATTATTATCTGGATTAACAATATTAATATCTGGAATTTCTGCTAATTATGAATTTGATTTAAAAAAAATTATTGCTTTATCAACATTAAGACAATTAGGTTTAATAATAAGAATTTTAAGAATAGGATTTAATGATTTAGCATTTTTTCATTTATTAACTCATGCTATATTTAAAGCTTTATTATTTATATGTGCTGGAATAGTAATTCATTTTATAAATAATATTCAAGATATTCGTTATATAGGGGGTATTAGAATTTATATTCCGTTAACTAGTTTATGTTTGAATATTTCAAATATAGCTTTATGTGGTATTCCTTTTTTAGCTGGATTTTATTCAAAAGATTTAATTTTAGAAATGGTTAGAATAAGAAATTTAAATTTAATAATTTTTTATTTATATTATATTTCTACAGGAATAACTATATTTTATACAATTCGTTTATTAATATATTTAATAGTAAATGATTTTAATTTAATAAGAATTTATAATTTATATGATGAAGATTATATTATAGTAAAAAGTATATTAGTTTTATTATTTATGAGTTTAGTTACTGGTAGAATGTTAAGATGATTAATTTATTCTTATCCTTATATAATTTATTTACCTTTTAATATAAAAATAATAGTAATTTATGTTGTAATTATTGGTTTTATTTTTGGGTTGATTATTAGAAATATAAATATTTATAGTTTAAATAAATTTTTATTTACTTATGAATTAAGATCTTTTTTATCATTAATATGATTTATACCTAGATTATCAACATATGGTTTAAATTATATTTTTATAAATATAGGTCAAAAATTAATTAAAAATGTTGATATGGGTTGAAGAGAGTTGTATAGAGGAATAGGTTTATATAATATTATAAAAAAAAATTCTATTATTTATTATATTTTTCAAATAAATAATATAAAAATTTATTTATTTAGATTTATATTATGAATAATAATTATATATATAAATATATTATTTTATTTAAATAGCTTAAATTAGAGTATAATATTGAAGATATTAAGGTGATTAATAAATCTTTAGATAAAATATTTATAAAAATATAATTATTTTATTTTTACAATGAAAATGTAATGTTTTAGATAAACTATATAAATAAGAAATATTAATGACTTTATTCACTAAAAATTAAGTTAGCAGCTTAATTATATACATATATTTCAATTAATATATATATATATATATATATATATAAATATATTAATTGGAATATTTAATTCAATAATTTCATTAACAGTGAAATACCTCTATTTTGGTTTCAATTAAACATTAAATAAGGAGTAAATTAACTCTTTTTTTTAAGTCGAAATTAAATGCATTATTGCTTCTTATTTAAGATAAATTGTTTAAACAATAATTTTTGAATGCAAATCAAATGTTTTAATTAAACTAAAATCCTAATTAATTCAATTAAGTATATTTTGATTTCATTCATGATAAATTCCAATTAATAATATTATAAAAAAAAATAAACTAATTTTAGTTCAAATGATAAAATTAACTATTTTAAATAAAGGAATTATTGGGAAAATTAAGGCAATTTCTACATCAAAAATTAAAAAAATTATAGTAATTAAGAAAAAGTGTAAAGAAAAAGGAATTCGAGCAATAGATTTAGGGTCAAATCCACATTCAAAAGGTGAACATTTTTCTTGATCTATAAGAGATTTTTTAGATAAAATTAAAGATAAAATTATTAATAAACAAGAAAATAATATAAAAATGATAAATAAATAAAATATTAAAATAATTATTTATATTAAAATTATTAAACTTTTTGATTGGAAATCAAATATACTAAATATATTATATAAATATAAAATAATTTTAATTACCTCATCAATAGATAGAAATATAAAGAAATAATCATACAACATCTACAAAATGTCAATATCATGCTGCTGCTTCAAATCCAAAATGATGATTTATAGAAAAATGATAATTTAAATGTCGAATGAAACATACTAATAAAAAAGTAGTTCCAATAATAACATGTAATCCGTGAAATCCTGTTGCTATGAAGAATGTAGATCCATAAATTCTATCACTAATAGAAAATGGGGCTTCAATATATTCATAAGCTTGAAGAATAGTAAAATAAATACCTAATGTGATAGTAATAAATAAACTTTGTGAAGTTTGAGTATAATTATTTTCTATTAATGCATGATGAGTTCATGTAACTGTTATACCAGATGTAATTAAAATAATAGTATTAAGAAGAGGGATTTGAAATGGGTTAAATGGAATAATATTTAAAGGAGGTCAAGAAGATCCGATTTCAATATTAGGGGATAAACTTCTATGAAAAAAAGCTCAAAAAAATGAAATAAAAAAAAATACTTCAGAAATAATAAAAAGAATTATTCCTCATTGAAGTCCTTTTGATACATAAATAGTATGATATCCTTGGAAAGTTCTTTCTCGATAAACGTCTCGTCATCATTGATATATTGATAAAATAATAATTAAATAACCTAATATTATTAAATTAATATTAAAGTTATGAAATCATTTAATTAATCCAGTAACTATTGTTATTGTACCAATAGCTCTAGTTAAAGGTCAAGGTCTTTGAGTTACTAAATGAAAAGGATGATTAAAATTTATAGACATTAATTTACTTCACTAGAATATAAAGTTCTTAATACAGTAATTACATAAGCTTGAATAATTGCAACTGCTGATTCAAGAATTAATAATAAAATTTGAATAAAAATTAAAATAATTAAAAGATAATTAGATAAATTATTTCTTCTTCTTCTAAGGAGGGTTAATAATAGATGTCCAGCAATTATATTAGCTGTTAATCGAACAGCTAATGTTCCTGGTCGAATAATATTACTAATAGTTTCAATTAAAACTATAAAAGGCATTAAAATATAAGGAGTTCCTTGAGGAATTAAGTGGGTAAATATATGTTGTGTGTTATTTAATCATCCAAAAATTATAAATCTTAATCATAAAGATAATGATAAAGATAATGAAATATTTAAATGACTAGTGCTAGTAAAAATATAAGGAAATAGTCCTAAAAAATTATTAAAGAAAATAAAAGAAAATAATGAAATAAAAATAAATGTTGATCCATTATTATTTTTTGAATTTCCTAATAAATTTTTAAATTCTTTATGAAGATAATAAATAATAAAATTTCAAAAAAAAAATAATCGATTTGGAAAAAATCAAAATGAATAAGGAATAAATAATAATCCAATAAATGTTCTTATTCAATTTAATGATAAATTAAATAAATTAGTTGAAGGATCAAAAATAGAAAATAAATTATTTATCATTTTCAATAAATATTTTTAATAAAATTTTTTTTTAAAAATTTATTTTTATTGATATTATAATTGAAAATAAAATAATTTATTATATTAAATATAATAAATATAATAATAAAAAAAATAAATGATAAAATTCAATTAATTGGTATTATTTGAGGAATAAAAGAATATTACTTTAGTAATAATTTAAATTTGACATATTTAAGTTATATTTTAACTAATTCTTTCATTAGAAGTAAATGCTAATTTACTATAAAATGGTTTAAGAGACCAGTACTTGCTTTCAGTCATCTAATGAAGAATAATTATTAATTCAATTAATGAAGTTTTTAATTGAAATTCTTTCAATTACAATAGGTATAAAACTATGATTAGCTCCACAAATTTCTGAACATTGCCCATAAAAAATTCCTGGTCGATTTAAAAAAAATCTTGTTTGATTAAGACGTCCAGGATTAGCGTCTACTTTAACCCCCATAGATGGAATAGTTCATGAGTGAATAACATCAGTAGCAGTAATTAAAATACGAATTTGATTTTTTATAGGGAGAATAATACGATTATCTACATCTAAAAGACGAAAATTATTTAATTTGTTATTATTATTAGGTTGAATTATATAAGAATCGAATTCAATATTATTAAAATCAGAATATTCATAACTTCAATATCATTGATGTCCAATAGATTTAATAGTGATTAAAGGATTATTTATTTCATCTAATAAATATAATAATCGTAAAGATGGTAAAGCAATAAAAATTAAAGTAATAGCTGGTAAAATAGTTCAAATAAGTTCAATTATTTGATTTTCTAATAAAAATCGATTAATAAATTTATTAAAAAATAAAGTTATAGTAATATAAGATACTAAGATTGTAATTATAATTAAAATAATTAATGTGTGATCATGAAAAAAAATAATTTGTTCTATTAAAGGTGAATTACTATTTTGAAAATTAAAATTAGATCATGTTGCCATTTCTAAAAAAAGGATATTCCTTTATAAATGGGGTTTAAATCCATTACATATAATCTGCCATATTAGAAATTACTTAAAATAGGAAGTTCATTATAAGAATGTTCAGCAGGAGGTAAATTTTGGTATCATTCAATAGATGATGCTATATTTAGAGAAAATAAAATTAATCGTTGATTAATTATAGATTCTCAAATAATAATTATTATTAATAATATAGATAATAATGAAATATAAGATCCTAATGATGAAATAATATTTCATGAAATAAATCTATCAGGATAGTCAGAATAACGTCGTGGTATTCCAGCTAATCCTAAAAAATGTTGAGGAAAAAATGTTAAATTTACTCCAATAAATATAATAATAAATTGAATTTTTAAATAGAAAGAATTTAATGATAATCCAGTAAACAATGGATATCAATGAATAAATCCTGCAAAAATAGCAAATACTGCTCCTATAGAAAGAACATAATGAAAATGAGCTACTACATAATATGTATCATGAAGGGTAATGTCAATTGAAGAATTAGCTAAAATTACTCCGGTTAATCCTCCTACAGTAAAAAGAAAAACAAATCCTAATCTTCATAATATTGGGGGATTTAAAGAAATTTGAGTTCCATGAAGGGTTGCTAACCAACTAAAAATTTTAATTCCTGTTGGAACAGCAATAATTATAGTAGCAGAGGTAAAATAAGCTCGAGTATCAATATCTATACCAATAGTAAATATATGATGAGCTCAAACAATAAATCCTAATAAACCAATTGCTATTATAGCATAAATTATTCCTAAAGATCCAAATGTTTCTTTTTTTCCTCTTTCTTGAGAAATAATATGAGAAATAATACCGAATCCAGGTAAAATTAAAATGTAAACTTCAGGATGACCAAAAAATCAAAATAAATGTTGATATAAAATTGGATCTCCTCCTCCAGCTGGATCAAAAAATGATGTATTTAAATTACGATCTGTTAATAATATAGTAATAGCTCCAGCTAATACAGGTAAAGATAATAAAAGTAAAAGTGCTGTAATACCTACTGATCAAATAAATAAAGGTATTTGATCAAATGATAAATTATTAATACGTATATTAATAATAGTAGTAATAAAATTAATTGCTCCTAAAATAGAAGAAATTCCAGCTAAATGTAAAGAAAAAATGGCTAAATCTACGGATGAGCCTCCATGAGCAATGTTAGATGAAAGTGGGGGGTACACTGTTCATCCTGTTCCAGCTCCATTTTCTACAATTCTTCTTGAAATTAATAAAATTAATGAAGGGGGTAATAATCAAAATCTTATATTATTTATTCGTGGAAAAGCTATATCTGGAGCTCCTAATATTAATGGTACTAATCAATTACCAAATCCTCCAATTATAATTGGTATAACTATAAAAAAAATTATAATAAAAGCATGAGCTGTTACAATAGTATTATAAATTTGATCATCACCAATTAAAAATCCTGAAGTTCCTAATTCTATTCGAATTAATAGACTTAAAGATGTTCCTACTATTCCTGCTCAAATTCCAAAAATAAAATATAATGTTCCAATATCTTTATGATTAGTTGAAAAAAATCATTTTCGCAATAAAATGGCTGAGTTATTAAGCGATAAATTGTAAATTTATTAACGAGAAATTTCTCTTTTATTAAAATTATTTTGTCTTATATTCAAGGAAAATGATATAAAATTGCAAATTTTAAGGGGTATAATTATACTAAGGCTTAAAGAATAAATTATCTTTATAAATAATTTTGAAGATTATTAGTTTATATTAACTTAAAACCTTAAAAAAAAAATAAAGTTCTAAGAATTATTCCTAAAAAAGATAAAAAATTAAAATAATAAATATAAATTATTATTTTATTTTTAATAAAAATTTTAAATCATTTAAATTTATAATTAAAAAATAATAATGAAGAATATATAATTCGAGTGTAAAAAAATAATATAATTAAACTTATTATAATAAAAATAAATGAAATTAAGTATAGATTATTGTTTATTAAAAAATTAATAATAATTCATTTAGGGAAAAATCCTAAAAATGGGGGTAATCCTCCTAATGAAAAAAAATTAATAATAATTGATATTTTAATATTAAAATTAATATTAAAATTATAAATTTGATTTAAATAAAATAAATTTATTTTATAAAATAAAAAACATATTATACTAATTAAAAAACTATATATTAAAAAATATAATAATCATAAATTTTCACTAATTATTAATGTAGATAATATTCATCCTAAATTATTAATTGATGAAAATGCTATTAATTTACGTAAAGAAGTTTGATTAATTCCCCCTAAAGATCCAATAATTACATTTAAAATTATAATTAAAATTAAAAAGTTTTTATTAAAATAATAAGACAGTAAAATTATGGGGGAAATTTTTTGTCAAGTTATTAAAATAAAACTATTTAATCAAGATAATCCTTCAATGATATTTGGAAATCAAAAATGGAAAGGTGTGGCTCCTATTTTTAAAAATAAAGATGAATTAATTAAAATAGAAATAAAATAATTAATTTCAAAATTTTTTAATAAAATTAAATTTAATAAAATTGAAAATAAAAAATTAATTGAAGCAATTGTTTGAATTAGGAAATATTTTAAAGAAGCTTCAGAATTGAGTATATTATTAGAGTTAGAAATTAAAGGAATAAATCTAAGTAGATTAATTTCTAAACCAATTCAACAACCTAATCAAGAATTAGCTGAAATAGAAATTAAAGTTCTAAAAAATAAAGTAAAAATAAAAAATATTTTATTTGAATTAAAATAAAAATAAATATAAAATAAGAAATTAATCTTAAAAAGAATTATAAATTCTTAATATATTTTAGTGTAAGATGCACAATAATTTTTGATATTATTAGATATAGTTTAATTCTATAAAATATAATAAAGGTAAAAAATTACATAATTTATCCTATCAGAATAATCCTTTTAATCAGGCACTTTATTAATATTTTAAAAAAAAGGATTTCCTTTATATTTGAGGTATGAGCCCAAAAGCTTAATTTAGCTTATTTTTAATTTTTATTTATATACATATATATTAAAAATGGTTTAATATCTTTATATATAGAATAATATTTATTAAGTTTGTATATAAGTAAATACAAATAAAAAAATTATATATTTATTTATATGCATGCACATAAATATATATATATATATAAATAAATAAATATTAAATATTTAATTAATTATTATATTTAATAATTATATAAATATTTATTTTAATTATATATTTAAAATTAATTAAATTAAATTTAATTAATTTATTTATTTTAATTTTTAGTTATTTATTTTTTATATTAATTGATTTATAATTTATATTAATTTTCAATATTAATATTACAAATAAGGAAAAAGAAGATTATTAATTTTTTAATATTATTATTAAATTTAATATATAAAAAAAAAAAAAAAAAATCTATACAAAAAATTATGAATATAAATAAATTTTTTATAGTTTGAAAATTTATTATTAATTTATTTTACATATAAATTTTAGTGTTAATTTATATTTATTTTAAAAATATTTATTAATTAAGGTAGTAATTAAATTTAGAAATTTAAGAAATTAAGATTTAGTAATATTATAATTAATAACTAATTTTGTGCCAGCAGTTGCGGTTATACAAATAATTAAAATAAATTTTTTCAGTTTATATTAAATAATTTTATTTAAATTAAATATTAAATTTTAAGGTAAAATTTAAATTTAATAAAAATTTATTAAGAAATTATGAATTAAGAAATTTATAAATAAACTAGGATTAGATACCCTATTATAAAATTTTAATATTAAAATACTAAAATAGTAATTAATTATTTATTGAAACTTAAATAATTTGGCGGTATTTTAGTTCATTTAGAGGAATCTGTTTAATAATTGATGATCCACGAATAAATTTACTTAATTTAAAATTTTATATATCGTTGTTAAAAAAATATTTTTTAATAAAAATAATATTTAAAAATTAAAATATAAATTAATTCAAATCAAGATGTAGATTATAATTAAGAATATAATGGATTACAATAAAATTATTTAAATGAATTTTTTTTTTTAATAAAAAAATAAAGGTGGATTTAAAAGTAATTTTATTTAGTTTAATAAAATGATTATAAATTAAGATATGTACATATTGCCCGTCACTTTCATTTTAAAGTTGAAATAAGTCGTAACAAAGTAGAGGTACTGGAAAGTGTTTCTAGAAAGATCAAATTAGAGCTTGTGAAAGTATTTCATTTACATTGAAAAGAAATTAATAATTAATTGATTTGAAATAAAA
>DVYQ01000001.1:0-24250 GCA_018236205.1 Emesis tenedia | reverse complement strand
GTGAGAGTTAGCTTGCAGAATTCAATGCTAAATTTTTGGAAGTAGTGCACTCAAGTTACATTGAGTGCATCTATTATATAATACTATAACAATTATCATATAAACTTATGTGGTAATAGGTCAGTAGTCTGCATTCTGCAAGTCTCATTGACGGCTTCTATAAACATTATGTAAATAGGGAGGATTAGTGTATTAGTTTGTAGTTCTCGGTGTATGTTGGTTAGATGGTTACGGAGACTAAATGAGGAGACCGGGTATTTTTACACTAACTTTACTACAATCGGAAATAATGGTAAATGGTAAACGGTGGGCTTAACATAGATTTGTAAACGAACCCGGACACTATTATTGGTCTCGCTCGACCGTATTAATCACATCACAAGGGTCGGGTAATAGTAGTATATATTATCAAATATATTTAATAAACACCCAAATCAGAAATACAAACATGTACGCTCATCACACAAACTTGTCCCTGTAATGTTATGTGGTCGGGCAGCTGGAGATGTCGTCGGAGAAGCTGATGGAGTCGGTGCTGAACCTGACGCTGTTCGGCACGGAGTACCTGTTCGGCAAGCTGCGCGAGCCCGTCAACAAGACCGACTGGGTGACGCACGGCCGCCCCGCTATTGTCAACGCCTTCTACTCCTCCATCGAGAACAGCATACGTAAGTAGACATGACAACATATATACATATATATTTAGTCAATTTGAGTCGTCGTCATTTTATCAGCGTATTACGTATTTACAAATTGCCAAACACAAATTCAATAATGCATAAGTCAGTAAGTTTTCTAGACGTGGGAACTAAATACAATCGTAAGGTAAGGTTACGTTTAGGTCGCTGTAATTCCGCTATATTTATGGGTTGGAGACCTAATAGACAAAGCTCAGCTACGCGGGACTCCTTTCGCGTGACCTGAGGCAACCTAACAAACCTACTTACTTATTTACGTATATTTACGTATTGAAGTGGGTTCTAGTTCTATTCAAATATTCAATTATGTAATAAGTAATTTGAACAAAATGCCGCGTTTTATGTTTTAAGCATTTAATAAATCGTATTAGTACTTGTAATCTGTCGCCGCCCTTTTGTATACGAACGAATATCTAATTTGCTTGCGCCATATTATATATATATATATATATGTACATTTTTTATTATATATAATGTCCTTCCAAAACACGTGAACAAACTTTTACACACTGTTCAGTACCTCTTAACAAAGATATTGAGCCTAAAAATAATATAATGCAATGCACTATTTTTTATGGATTAAAAATGGGTGACATAAACTAATATACAAATTATGAGAGAACTTTCATTATCTTAATATTTAGCGAGGTTTACCAAATGGTGTGAACTCGACTAACCAGCTGTTACCGTTGTTTTGTATTTCTTCAATATTTCTGTATTTGTACCGTTGTTTACAATTCCTGTAATTCTTCAATGTTGAATTTATAATATTCTAATGTTTAGTTCACTTCCTGTAGCAGTGTAAATTAACGGTTTAATTCTGTTTATATTTGTCATTTACTAACTTTATTTACTAGAAATTGATAAAACAACTCTATTATTTTTGTTTATTTAATTCTTAATATTTGCCAGTCGAGTATTCTAGATGACGCTACCATCGTGCACTTTTCCTATACAATTATTATATTTTATAAATTTACCACTACGCGCGCACTGTTTGAATTGACGACAACTTGAAATTAATCAGATGGTCAGACTTTTTAAAAAATTGCCTCAGAAAGAGTTTTTAAGAAATATGACATTGTTGTCTCAGATTACAATTTTTAAAAAGGTGTTAAAAATGACTGAAGCCGAGACAACTACTCAGAAAACATCAAAAACAGTTCACATCAGATCATACGTTCCCTACCCGAGGGCATTTCTAACTTTGGTATTTAGTGCTATTTTAAAGACAGCTTTTGAGTTAAAAATGCATTTAACTTATATAAGATAACAAGAAAGCATACAAGTAGATGGCTCTTCTAATAAAAATATACCACCATCTCCTATAGACAACAAAATATATTAATGTGATGTATGTAACGGGATGATATAGCCAGTTGCATAACTTAAGCCACTACACTATTATACTAATAGGACCAAATAGGTAAAGCGGTGGTACATACATATTAACACTTGATCTTTAAACTATAACTTGCTAAAGGCTCTTGGGTCGAGACGAACGTAATGGCGTATCTCGTAGTACAGAAGGTTGTCTGTTAACAGAGTTCCCGGCCGGCATCCTCCAAGGCGCGTTCTTCTCGGCCAAGCGGCCCGCCTACATGAACTACGGAGCCATCGGCTTTGTCATCGGACATGAGATCACGCACGGGTTCGACGATCAGGTAACGTACACACCCATAAGTAAAACAGACGTCCTCCAACTAGATATTGGTTATGTAATATATTAAAAAATACATGAATTTAGCCCAATAAATTTTACAAGCAAAAATCTCATGAGTTTTGCTTCGATATTCTTAATACTGTATATAGGTTTCTAAAGTCAGCTAGAGTCGTTATGTCTTTTTATCTACGGGTATACACGTCGAACACATTATATGCACCTCTTCATAAAATTAACAGAAAATTACGTTTGACACAAATTTGAACAAATAAATTACCAAAGTTTGACACAATTCATAAACAAACTAATATTTATATACAATATACTCATAAATCGAAAAAAAATTACACTGCCATACGTTTGTCAAACTCTTATACAGGTAGGTATATATACTGTTTTGTTTACTTTGTAATATGGTCAAACTGAGTAATTAATATTTTATGTGCTTTAATATTAATAGAATGTGTGCAGCATTTTTAAATACTTCTAGTGTAACATTTTTAGTTCTTAATTTTACAGTTATTGTATTATTTTTTGATGTTATGTCATTGGCGTACTATAGGCCTTTTCAGGATTGACAGAATTGTTTTCTCAGTATACTAAGAAAGCTGCGTTGAGTATACTACACACATTATTAAAAAATGCCCTCCACCGCGTATGTCTCTGTGTTCCCGATAACCTCAAAAACTACTGAACAGATTACACTAATAGATGGAGTGCTCCATGAGAAAAGTTTCGGTGTGTAACAATATTTAAAGTGATTTCATTTGTACTTTTTAGTTTTGATTTTTAATTTTTTTACCCTACCAGTGTTCCTAACTACAGCGTCATCAGGGAGCAATTCGTATATTTTTTGAGTAAATTGGTTTAAAATACGACGATGGTTATGAAAAATGCGAACAAAAACTGCGAACTTTCAACGTCAATGTTACCTAAGTCATTTAAGTTATAACGAAATATTTTATCGTGATCTTTTATAGAACTACAGAAAATCTCGCGGTCACATAAGTCTTTTCTAAAGAATATTTACTATATAGAATACCATTATAACTTTAAAAAATTTACTTATTAAATTAAATATTCTCTGTACTGCCCGAGCGAAGCTGAGACTGGTCGCTAGTTATAAAATAAATTTCTTACAAATATTACGACTATATTTGTGTTTGTAAAATTTCTTTCCGTTCTACAGGGTCGTCAATTCGATAAAAATGGTAACCTCATAGACTGGTGGCAAGAAACAACAAAGCAGAAGTACTTAGAGAAGGCCAAGTGTATCATCGACCAGTACTCAAACTACACCGTCAATGAAGTCGCCTTGAAGGTACGATACATTCTGATCTTCACAAATTTTTTGATTTGATTTTTACATACAAATACTTACATATATTCACGCACGATCCCTTACGAGGTAGGCAGAGAGAGAGCAATTTAATTTGTAACTTCCCAGAAGGAAGAGGTTCTCAATTTTGGACTTTATATATTTTTTTGAGCATAGTGCACGCATATGGGCAGAGTTTCCCAAAGTATGCGCCGCAAGAATGAAGAGGGGCGTCGCTAAATAAACGTAGAAAAAGAAATTAGAGTGGCAGTATCAATTTACACTTTGAAAAGAGATGTGCGGAAATCATTTTGCTTAGGTACCCATCAAAATGGCTAGTTACAATCACTGTATTGAATCAATTACTGTATTTTTACCTATTATTACTAATAAATAAAATACTAACCTAAGTATATATAGGTTGGTAGGTATTTTTATACAGAATGGCCAGTCAATTGACGTCATAAAAAATTTGGTCCGTCATATCTTAGGGTACCCAAATCTGGTCATGTATGTTGAACATTTTTTTATAGTTTTCGAGGTATGTTTTTTTTGTTTTTTTTTCAGAAATTTCGACATGACCGGTCATAAAAGAATAGAAGAGTTTTAGGTTTTTTTTTCTGCAACTGAATCTTCGGGTTATTTTACGCATGAAACTTCGTAACTTTAATAAAAGTTATGATAAAATGTTGGTTAAAGTAAAAAATGACGTTCTGTGATTTATGACTTAAATTTTTTAACTTTAATTTAAAAATCGAAACTGGCGTTGTTATGATTTTTTAGTCAATTTAAAACATTCGCCAGATTAACAGCTTTTAAAGTCATAAAACAAAAGTAGTGCTAAATAAAAAAACAAGCATTCCAAAAGTAGAATTTTTGTAGTCAGGGTAGCAGTGACGTGTTCATCTTTTACGATCTGCCTGGCACAATAGCAGTTGGTTTACTTTTCAAACTAGGTCCTGAGCAGCACTGTATTCCCTATAATTACAATAATAAATATTTCTTTTCTTTCAGCTTAACGGTGTGAACACACAGGGTGAAAATATCGCAGACAACGGCGGCATCAAGGAAGCGTACTACGCATACCAAGCATGGACACAGAGACACGGTGAAGAGCCTCGCTTGCCTGGCCTCGAGAGTTACTCGCCGAAGCAGGTATGCAAATAGTGCATTGAATTATTTTTTAGATATTACAAGTTTAAGGGGTCAATCTATTCGGTAAAAATCATGACTGGCTTCGGTGCCCTGCCGTGCGTAAATGTTGTGGATGAATACGAGTGTGCCATCGTCAAAGTCTAGCATCAAAGGATAGCTAGTCTCAATTAAGTTTAAATTCGAAAGCGTTTATAGCAAGATGATGGAAATAGTAAAGTTACCGCCGGTGAGGTAAGCTAGCTTTAACAAGATCATGTCAAGAAACCTAGCTGGGCGTCAGTTTCATCCGGTAGATGAGAGAGCTATAGCGTCTTGTAGTATTGAAACAAGTGAATGAAATTACATATCTTGGGTGTGCCTTTTATTAGGGATAGAAGGTACACTGCTGATGTCGAAAGAAAAGTGTGTGCAGGGTACAGAGTGAATACTGGGTTAGGGGATTACTTAAAAGCACAGTTTTACCTGGCTTAACAGGGTGCACGTCTTGTTTTGCACCTATAAGTATCTTAACCCAACGCTAATGTAGGTACGGAATAACAGAAGTAAGCGTTGGGTATGTCAGAAAGGGATTAAAACAGAATTAATGAGGTTAAGATGAGATCGCTACGAAAAATATGTGGCATAACACTCGCCGACCGGGTTCGTAATATTAAAATCGCAGAAAAATGAAGCCTGAACAAAAGTACCCCTCCATTGGTTGGGTCAAGAAGAAAGAATGGCAGATGAATAGTTTACAAAACACAAATACAATGAGAAAGTGAAAGGATGCATGTACCGGGGAAGAACATTACTACTATTGACCGGGTACTGTAAAGAATCTTCGCAACCGGCGTGTTTGTATGAAGATAATACCTAATAAATATGGAGGAAGTAAGACAAGTCTACAAGGATCGTGACAATGACACGATCCACCCACGTTTTTACTCGTGCCACGCTCACTTTCGGCTCATCTGATAGTACGTTTCTTACTATTTTTTGTGTACAATGCGAGTTTTAAGGAATATAGGTAATCATTTTATCGCAGTAAAACGTCAACAACGTCCAACTTCTCCTTAAAACCTTTAATCAATTTTTCAAAAAATCCAAATCCTTTTATAAATATGTAATTCATATACTTTTTTCATAATTAATAATTTATTTATTGCTTGAAGCAGGTAGGTAGGTAAATTGAGATATTACAATATAAAATGAATTAAGTACGCTACATTCTGCCGCTGCTACGGTGTGCAAAATACATAAAAAGATCATTAATTAATTCAACAAATAATTTCATAAAAAAATGCAATGTGTGTGAGGAAGTCGATATAAAGAACACCGCTGAACTGGTTTTCCTTTTAGGAAAGTCGATTAAAAACCAGCAAAAAACAAAAACATATGTCATACCATACCATTCCGAAAAAGCAAGTTCATAATCTAAACATTTGTTTCAGTTGTTCTGGCTAAGCGCAGCGAATACATGGTGTTCAGTATATCGTAACGAGGCCATCAAACTGCGCATCACGACAGGTTTCCACGCACCAGGGCGGTTCCGCGTTGTGGGGCCGATGTCCAACATGGAGGAGTTCGCTGAGGACTTCAAGTGTCCCGAGGGATCACCCATGAATCCCTTCAAAAAGTGCAAAGTATGGTAATTGGGAAACGTCGAGCTCATAGCTAAGCTCTCTCGACACTGAAATGGCCCTCGAGTTACGCGTGTTGGAGAACAGACGCATCGCCTTCTGAGGGTGCTTTCACATGGTTGGTAAGCCTCTCAAACATTTGGTGACTACCTACTACCTACTTACAATACACATCAGATAAGTATGCGGCTCAAACTGTTCGAGTTGCAGTCATTTCAATAGTGAACGGTCGGACATGTTTTCAGAGCAACAAACTTATTTGATTAGTATAATACACAGAATAACCCACTTTAAAAAAAAGAATACTATTTCATCTGTTATTTAATCATCTTATGTCAATGAAAATTTGACATTCAATGTGACATTGAATTTTTTAAATGTCTTTTTATTCATGACTACAGATGAATAACAAAAATTTGTTACAATTTGTGTCAATTGCGATCAAGGTAAGAATAGAATCTGAAATTACTTCACAAATCTGCTGTATTTTGTAAGGCTGCAAGTACACTTACATTAAGTAAGTACTTACGTTAAGTATGTTTGACAGTGGTTTTTTGTTCTGTGTTTTACTTTTCTTCCCGAATTTGTAAACATTATTACAATATAACTCATATACATGGGAAAAGTGTGCGATTGACAGTTTCAGATTATACGACATACGAAAAATAAAGTGTAAATTAAATGTTCTGCTAGTGGCGTGCACGCACGTCGTAATATAATTTTGTAACCATCCTACATAATGCTTATTGTTTAATAACATATGAAATGTAGCAAAATATATATCGAATAATTTCTAAATGTTATCCACGATACCTTTTTTTTTAATTTAAGTACAATTATTCTCCAAAATCGTGGACAATATTTCTTCAGAATCGACACTGTGAAAAATTATTTTGGATGCTATAAAAACTCATTTGCATTATACTTTTTGTTAGATACTGCTTAAATGGCACATATGAGGTAAGAGGCATAGTTTCTCTTCTAACCTTGGTTGCATAATATGAAGTCATCTGTTTGATCAAATTTATTAACCATATGAACGCAGTCTGTTCCACTGTGCGGAGTTTTAAATGTTCGTTTCAAATTTTGATGTTGTACATAGAAATAAATGTTTTAGACGCGTTTTCTCTGTCAATTGTAATTTCCTGTGAGACTTAGACTGACTGTATTGTGATTCTGTCTCCGCAAGTATTCTTCTCTTTTCGCTAACCAACATTTGTTTTAGTTAATGTGTGTACGTGTGCACAAACCTTTAGTAGTAATTATATACTTGCATATCCCTGTCTTTACTAACCCTAATGTCACGAAACAAAAGTAAATTGATTATGTTATGTCACAAATTAATTATTGTCAATATAATATGACAAAATGGTTATAATATACTCGTATAGCAAACATCTAGTAAAAGACATGTGTAACCTTTTTCTATAAGAAAAAGCGTGTCAGTTTTCGTCTGTCAATGGTGGACAAAGTAAAAAGCCGTTTTAAATGGAGTCCTTTTCACTTCGTTCAGATACAAGAGGTGCAGAAATTGGCGTCATCTAAGTAGATGTTTTATCTATGGCTATTATAATATGAAAAGACAGTTCTTAAGCTAAATTTACACTACCATATTTAAGGCCAAGTTTTAGATGCAAATGACACTTTAAGCAACTATGAGAAAAAATTTGTCAAATTAGTGATTGTTTTATACATAATATTTTTTTCTTTTATTGTTGTGATGAGCAATATTAAAAACTAATTGCAATCACAATAGTTTATATTTATATAGAATTGTATTAAAATGCCGTTACCACCGTGGGCTTTCTATTTTTAAATAAAATAGTTAATCACATTCACGCTTTTCCGGTGGAGAACAAATGCTTCTTTTCCTGGACTATAAAATAAAGTAAGACTCTTTTATTTATATAATATTTTCACAAAAAAATTTAAGAGTGCCGCATCGCCTAAGCTACGTCTAAGATGCTTGCATCGGCATGTACACACACTTATGTCCACTTTTAATCATCCGTAGCGTCTAAATGTTAATCTTGATAATTCTTAATATGTGTTTCGGTTTGTGTACACCTTTGTTATAATTAGAATATTATTTATTATAAGGTATAGATGTTCAAAATATATTATAAAGTCAGATTAGAAAGATTCTTAGGTAATTTACAAATAGAACTCTCGAATTTCATAAAGAATATCATTTTAAATATATCTTAACAATATAGACACTTTAGATAATAAATTATACCAGAATATTTTCCTATAAATATAATCTACATTGTTGTTGGTAACTTTAATCCAATTCATAGGTATTTGGACATTGTCGTTATATTGGAATTAGCTGTTGTGCTATTATATTATATATTAGCTTGTATCCAAGCCGGAATTAAAAGTTGTCGAGAACTCCACATAATATCTATACAACTAAAATAGTAAGAGCTGGCGGTAATATCACGCAAAAACGCATAATAACGCTGTTGCTGCAGGAATAGATAAGGCGTTGTCACCAAAACGCGGGCGAGACCTTGCCACATCTATCTATTCGTAATGGCTATCAGACTAAGCTCTTCAATATCTGAAAAATTGTCTCGCACTGCATATGAATGTACCCGATTTTCGATAAGTTCAAAAGGCATTGTTTAGAAGCTTAATGCTGACGTAACTATATGTATAATTAATGATCTTGTGGATATATATTTAAATTAAATTTTGTTTCTAAACTGGAGCTTTTTTATAAGTGAACATATTGTTTTTATGGTAGTGTCATCGATCTACCTTTTTCTACTCACTTAAAGTAATAGCTGTTTCATTAATATGTGATAAGGTGTGGAGACCTCGACATTTTCCCCAAGAGTAAGGAAGGTGATAATTTAAGATAAGTGTAGTTAAGTACCTTTTTTGGAAACAAAACATTTTGTTGTAAACTTAAAACACCAATTATAAGATTTTTATTCACAAACGATATTTTATTTATACTCGTACTTATCTCCCCTCAAATTTTTATCTAATTAGCTAGGGTCACAGACATCTAATTATATTAATGTCTGTGGCTAGAGTTGATACACTCGTAAAAGGTTTGTTCGTCTACGGTATGAGTACCGAAAAATTAATAAATCTGCCTTTTTTAAGTTCCTTTCATTATGACATTTTCTGATAAGGGAATAGAAAAATTGGGTTTTTTTTATTGAACTTCTTTAGAATCGTTGTCATTGAAATTCTATGAAACGAAAATGCGCCGCGATGCAGAAAAAATTTGTAAATGTAAAGCATTGATTATATTGTATATTATTTACATGAGATGATTATAGTGGTGGTAGTGGTGACGATGACAGAGCCAAAGCCGCCACCAATATTACAAGAACGCCCTAAACTGATACTGACAAAAGTCGGCAAAAAAATAATTTAAAAAAACATGTGTGCTGTGTGCTATTCACACGTGGTAGAAGTGAAACCTTCAAAAAAGCACAAAGAGAACCACGAACATAAGAAACACTGATAATGCTTCCTATCTCATTTTGTTAAATCTTATGAATTTATGTCTGTCTCTTTTTTGTTTCATTGACCTTCAAAACACAACGATGCTAAAGAAGTTTTCACTTCAATAAGATGACAAAAACCGCAAATCTACAAACGTGCAGTTGTGTGCGGAATGTACACACTTTTACGCTCAGCAATGTAATGCGGACATTGTTTGGTCGCGTCACGTTGAAGGCTCATTTACATGGCTTATTTAAATTATCTCTTTCTATTGTGTCTTAGGTAATATATTTTTTTAAATTCTTGCTAATCATTTAGTAATTTAGCTAAATTTACTGATTTCATCCCGATTTTCAGAAAATGAATTTTCACTGAATCTCCACGTTTTGAGGTTCTAGAAACCTTTTCAGACTATTTTCACTATGATGTTGGTATGTATGTGTGTTGTGTGTGTATACAACCAATTTACCTAATAAGTTTTAAATTAAACGATGTCTAACCTCAAATCAACAGTTTTAAATAGTTAAAAACCCGCCTACAAAAAATGATTGCATTTTGTTTTGAATTCGTTATGGGCATTTTTGGTCTCTTGGCGTCATGTTTGGTTTATGTATGTAATTAGTTTATGGTGGTTGAAATACCAATTGTATCTCTGATACTGACAAACAAACTATCAGCAGGTTTAGTATTCTGATTCGCCGATAGACCTTTGCTCGTTTGCGTCTAAAGTGAATGAAACCTTATAAAAATAACTAAAGGCAAAGTGCAAAGTGCGCCTTTTTCGATCTGAGAGCAAAGCAACTGTGCTGCAGAAAATGTAAATTGGTCCAATGTGCAGCTGCAGCCCCGCATGCGATGAGATATTGTCATTTCGAAAAAAGGGCGCTGGTTTATTTTCATGACAGATATTGTCACTTCACTAACAGTGTTTCTATACGACTATCTGTCAGCCCAATGGCGTGTACCTACGTGATTATTTATTTGGCAATGTCACATTATCATACTTTTTTTTTAATACCATTCCTTATCAATTTTTAATTAATTTTTCTGTCAGTTTTTTAAATCCACCACCTTTACCTATTTATGTCGTAATAAACCCCACTTCGGTATTTGTGTTTCCAATAGAACCAGTGTCCTTTAATCCATGTGTGATGGCAAACCACGATATTCATAGTTGGCAAAATTAGTTGTACCTGATAGCTTTAATCGTATGCAAGATAATGTTGCTTCTTGTTGGAGGTGCAGATGATGTGCAGCCTACAAAGATTGAGCTGGTACGAGGTTAACTTGTTATCAAGGTGTTTGCTCCAATAAGGTTTGTTATCTGACGTAAGGCCCAGAGAAACCAAGATTCGCTTTTAAAGTAACAATAAAGCATTTCAAATAGGTGTTAAATCTTACAGCTCTTAAAAATGTGCGATAGTTCATTGATTCGGGATAATTGTTTAAACACTAAAGGCACAACACACAAAACAAAAAAGGCACTTAGTTTACTTAGCACTAAAAACTAATAGAGATTAAAAAAAATTAAATACGATTCTGAAAGCGGAGAATAAAAATGTCAGCTTCCCGAACTTTTCTTCACCATATAATATAATTTGAGTTAAAATTTGTGAATATAGCGCGGCTCTTAGATCAACTGCCTTACTGCTAGACAGCTCATAAAAGAAGCTACTACATGTCATTATCATTGTGCCTATTAACTAGGTTACTTTCTACCTTGTACGTTTGAGGGTATTGTGGTAGTAATTGTAGGGTATTTTTTTTTTGGTTCTGAGGGTATTGTAGCCGGTAAACATTTGCATTTGGCATATCTCTGCCACTGACAGCATCGCACCATTATCATCTCGTGTATCTTCCATAAGAATCATCTGCAGTTTTATATTTTACGATATATAAATAAGCGCTCTGCTCGGCCTACGCGTTACAGCCACAATATAGCAGCAATGAGGTAAGTACAGGCTCAGCGGGACAAGAGGAGCACCGTTTTAAAAAATATATCAACTGTATCAAGTAAAAGATGTGACTATAGGTGCTAACTTTGCGTCGTCTCGTATGACTCTGACACCACCGCCTCACTTGACTCGTCGCAATCGCGTAGATACTGGTCAGTCAAGTTCCTTAAAGGGATAAAGTAGCAGATTTACTCATGCTGCAAATAGTGGTTATATATACTTGACATACAAATAGTAGAGCATTATTGATATATTTGGTTACGTTAGAATTCATATATTATCTAATCTCGAGAAATTAAAAAAAAAAATGTTATTTGGAACTAAAAGTTTTAAACTTCAAGTAACATCTAGGACATTAAATTGTGCAGATAATATATGCAAACATCCATACTTATCATAATCCATACAAATATTATACAATACTCAGCGATAAATAATGCACATCGACCATTGAAAAAAGACAATTGGCTGATTTCGATTTGTAGAGCTTTATACCTGTCGCACACCTATGCGACGTTCTATAGCGTTTTTTATTACAGTATTTCCACAGAGATAACGCTCTAAAAAGACGAAATTATATGTTTCTTTCTCTTTCCAATTGTGAATGTGCATTATTTATCGCCGGGTATTGTAGAAGCGTGTCTGTGAGTCTGTTTCGCTTTCACGACCAAATCGCCAAACCGATGTGATGAAATTTGGTATGGAGATAATTGAAGATCCGGGTTCATACATAGTTTTCCTTTTCAAATAACAAACCTTCCCTTAAATGGTTGAAATAATGGATGAAACACTGTATTTGCTGGCTAAGCTGCGTAGGTTATCTGGTATTGCTATGAAAACGAAAGTCTGTTACGTTTAATCGCCGAACTAGTCTTGTTCAAATTCAACAATGAGTTGAAAACATGCGTCAAGGGGATATGATAGGCGATGGAAGATTGTATTTAATTTCTTATATTGATAACCTGTTAAACTACTCGTGGCCCAAGCTGCTCGGATCAGTTGGTAGTAAGTATTTACCAAACATTACAGACATCATAATTAAACTTACAAAATAAATGATTTAAGTAATCAAACAAATGCAAATAACAACACTTTATTATTACATATTCGTATATAATATAGAGAAGGCTTACGTCCAGCTATCGTTGGGACTATATACAATGTATCTCAATACAATTTATTTAACTTTCATCGCTGTGTAAAATACTTTGAAAAAATAATTGATATGTAGGCAACTTTAGTGTACTCTTAATAAAATCAATTTCGATCACTTCTATTCAATCCGCTTTGTTTCATCGTTACACAACAGCTCTCCTTTCTCTCGATACGTATGTATGAATTTACTTACATACAGTTAGATAACAGTTAAAATACAGCTTACCATACAGTAAGATATCATGTGACACGGTCTACATTTCCAATACTAACATTTTATTCTGTCGTCAGACATAAAAGGGCGAAAGTAAACTTTTTTAGTGTTTTCAGAATCAGCAGTTTTTTTAGTCGGTCACTTGCCTTTAACATTATTGACTTAAGGGTTCAGATGTCTGTCTTTAATGCAAATAGAATTTAAGACCTATTATGTAACTTTCATTTAAGGCCAATGAACAATACCCAAATGAGATAAGGGGGAATCTGGAGACAAAAGCCAGGTGTGCTGTTGGAGAGAGCGAAATAAGATTTATGACAACTTAATGTTGTAATTTCGTGTCCTGTGTATCATTAAAAATCATTTTTTAAACACTCCAACTTCGTTACTTTGTCGTCTTTCACATTTGTTTTAAAATTAAGTAAGACAAAACTCCGATTACTTCAGAATATTTTATGTAATTACGCCCCTTCAGTTTATAATGGCAGAATAACTGTCGAATAAGGGTCAGTGCAAGCTAAACTGCAATTTTCATGCTCAAGAGCTTAAACTATCTGCTCTTTAATTCCCGAGCATTGGCGATTGCCGAGCAGATGTGAGAGCAAATATGGTCGAAAGTGCTCTGAGTTGCCATGATGTTGCAAATTGGCCAATTTTCTGCAAAACTTTAACGCTGAAACTTTAAACTAAACAAACGTACTTAATAAAGATTACGATATTGTGATAAAGCTAATTAAAGCACTTAAGGCGGAGAGAGGAGAAAATTAAGAACACGAAATTCTCAAAATCGCAAAAGTAACCGAGACCATTTTTTATTGTTTTTGAGATTCTTTCTCAAGCAAGCGTCTTTATTGTGTAATCGCTGTATACTGAGATTTAAAAATATTTAAAACGTTGCGATGTATTTTTTCCTCAATTTTGTATGTTCTAGTACAATACACGTACATCAGCTGTGGTGGTCGTGCGCATGCTGCTGAGGGTCACGTTTTGAAATACATTAAATTTTGCACTGTATTAGGATAGTCATAAAGTTAGTATTACAATGATCCCAGAACAAAATCTGCACGTTATGTGCGCTGACCCTAATACGTTTTCCATCGAAATATCCATCATGTCAAATAAAAATATTGAGATACATAGCATGTACAATATGCGTCACTATCATTTTAAAATTACCTCTCTGCACGACGACGAACAATCATGCGTAAAAACAAACGAAACATGCAGACAAACCTAAATAAGCTTTGTTCGAACTTTTCACACCCGACAAAAGATCAAAAGAAAATGACTACCTATTACAAATACAAGTTGGCAGATGGGAAAAACTGATATATTGTAAATAAATATGTATGGTCGTATATGGCAAACATTTTAATATTATTAACAAATTTGTCAGACATTGTTATGACATTGTTGTTGATGACATTGTTGATTATGACATTGTTTGTCAGACATTGTTAACAAAGAACAGCTACGCTACAATGTTAATAGGTGTAGGTTCCGACTAGTTTCGGAACTATATGAACTCTAAGAGTGAGTTATATCACATCACATAGTTTAACAATATATTAATATTGTTCTTAAGAAACCTCTTTTTATTTTTAAGAGTGGTGGACAAATTTTTAAGAAAATTGCGCGCACAGAATACGATTACGATTTAGCGTTATAAAATGGACAAAAAAAGTAGAAAGATGGATATTATATAAAATTTAAGGGTAAATATTGACCACTTTGATAAGTTTATTGGATAAGAAATAGTAATTTTGATAACGTATACTTATAATATTGCAACCTTTAGCTTGAGAGGCAAAGTTAAAATGATACTAGCTAGTCTACCCTTTAAAATTTGCAATATCCGAATTTTCCATGCGTACTATACAAAATTCTGAGATCAGTATAGTTCGCCAAGAATTATTAATATTGCAATGTTAAGAATTATCACTAGAATACTACAATATGTTTACAATACTTATGTGAAAATTTATGAACCGGTGGTAAATCACATTTAATAAACGACCTTAGATTATAATACTGAATGCATTATAATACATGATAATGTATTACTCTCACTCCAGAACAAGATTAAAAGAGTATGTGTCTAATCATCCGCAAACAAAAACGTGCATTTGTAAAAATACACCAACATTTATTCGTACAAAACCAAAATAGTGGTACGAAAATAAATTAAGAACGCATACATAAATACAATTTCGGGTTTCCCCGATGACATTTTGATGTTTAGAAGACGCAACTTTTTATAATATATACAATATACATATATAAATAAATTTGTATTTTTATTGTGTATTGTTAAATATATTTTTTATACATATATTATTATAAATTATATATGGCTACTTAGCAGCAGAGGAGAGGCAGGAGGAGAATCAGATTTTGTAAATTTCTTACATAAAAGTTATTTTCTTCCATACTCTCTATTTAAAACAATCAACATTATGCCACTTAAAGTTATTCCTTCGGCCTTATTTTCTAGGCTCATCTACTAATTTGTTCATTTCATAGGCTAAAACCTACAAAAAATCTTATTTGATCTTGTTCCTAGCATTTTCCTTCCCGTTACCTTTATTCCAGCGTACTTAGCTTAATTTTAATATATCCTCATATTACAGTCGTTTATTACTCAAGTTTTTTCAGTAATATATTCTAAGACCAAAGCTAAATAGCAAACAAGCAATATCTTCACGAAAACCGGACAATACCAGTTCTCAGAAAGGAATTAAATACTTACCTAAGAGGAAATATTGCTCGTTCTTATATCGATGCTCAAGAAAGCGACACGTGATATGCGAAAGCCAGTCATCAACTTCAGTGTTGTATAAACATCGCTAATATCTAATATGCGATAAATTATAATATAAATTGGCGCATTAAAATACTACTTACAAAATTGTTACATGTAATTAACATTCGTGTTTTTTTTAAATAAATAACAGTGTTTAAGTAATTAATAAATAATTGTAACATAACATATTGGAGGCCGTGCTAGTTTTGCTAGTAGAATTGAATACCGATTGATACAAAAGAGAATTGAGTAAGGGAGACAGAACTAACTTCCCTATCACAAAGAACACAAAAGTCTCGAAGGATTTACTATAATTACTGTATTTGCCTTTAAACCTTTCAAAGACAAAGGTCAACAGTCTGAAAGCGGCAAATATATATTTTTAAACTGCCTTTTAGATAAGTTTGGTAGTAATACTACCCGTAACACATATTGAATCTAACAACTATATTATAGATAGTACAACTATTAGGTAGTAAAACTACCCATAACATAATATATTGAATTTTGGACATGGGTCGTTTGTACATTTGTGCTAGTAAATCACTCGAGGCTGGGTATGTACAACATATATAAGTAGATAATATCATATTTGTCTTTGCTCTATTATTTTTTATGGACAATCGGATAGGAGGACGAATAGTAAGTGATCACCGCCGACCCTGAACAAATTGCAGACCAGTCTTGCAGTTGCGCTGCATGCCCCTGATATTCTTAATTTATAAATTTAAAGTTTTTTAATCATAAGATAGCGAGTAAACAGATGGACACCAAAAATATTAACAATTTTAATGATTTTATTGTTTCATGCAGGTTGCTGATGACATGCATACAAATTAAAATAAACAATGAAATATATATAGCATAGATCCCTTTTTGACATCTATCTACAGTAAAAAGTGCCAGGTTCGCGATTGTCTTGCAACCTATAACATTATGGTACTAAGCATCTTCGGCTATTCCTGGGTGTTGGGTCTGGACTTCGGTGATACAACAAAAAAATCGGTCTTAAAACTCCTTTTACGATTTGAAAGTTTCATTCCAGGAGTGACAAATGCTTACATTTTACGCGAATTATCAAAAGAAAGTAATTATTTTTAGCATATAGTTCCAGATATAAGTACCACAATGTTTGCTTTTCCTGCTCCAATACTGTCAGGGCTCGACACTGTCGTACTCCTGTATAAAAGTAATAACAAGCGTATGCTATGACATTAACTCCATGTTATATGAATAGTGATGCAATATTAACATTGATATACTTGATGTTTACGAACGTTTTATGTTATCATATAGGTATAATATATATTATGTTAAAGGGCGACTTGTCTGCTTTCTCATAACAAAAAAATACAACGCTTGCTCTGGAAGATGTTTTAAAAGCGTGAAAACCTTGAAACTTAAGTAAGGCAGTGTTTTTGTGTAAAAACTACGTTGGGCAGTTTTCACGACTTTAAATACAAAGTAGCACAGGGAGCAGACAACTGACAAGAACCTACGATTACGATCGACGTGATACATAAAAGAAAAATAATGTCAGACAAATACACGCATAAATAAAACCAAAATTTTCTTTTCGTAAATGTCTGGATTTGTATCGACACGAATATCGGATGTAAGATTTCCAAAGGACCGCTTATTGGCGTGGCCTGAAACAACTTTTATTTTAAAAATAGTGTTTAATTTTTGTATAGGTAATCCATAAAATCATAATATGTATTTTGTCTGTGGCCATAGTGCATAGAATTGCCTCGCAGAACGTATGCCCAATTTGAGTGGAATCGGACATCGATCTCTAAAATATGTATGGAACTATCTAAAATTAATAACGATAACAGATACATTTTACCACGGCTATATTTAATCGCCTGTGTACCATTTCCGTTTTATTTGTTTTTGGTATACGTTTTGGTAGATACAAAATAGACACTTTCCTGAGACAATCTTTGTTTTAAGTTAAACATTACTTTTAGTAGAATATTTGTCTGAGTATCTGCACATAGGCTGCTAAAAACGTATTCGTGGTTTTAATGTTTTATAATATGCATCATATAAATATATAATAATTTATTATATTATTGTGTTATTAGTAATAAAAATGCAACAGTTTAATAGTTATACTGCGTATAAGCATTCTTGTACATGTCTCAATTGTTGTGAAACACATGCTTATATCGATTTCCGAACACCGATTCGGCGATAAAGTGACTTCCTTAGAGACGAACTGCGACATAATTGGGATGATCGAAACGTCAAACAGAAATAATATTATGGTGTATTGTTTGTTATGTTGTTAGATTCTAATATTTCAAATTAGGGTACGTCCAACTAAAAGTCATTTGCTATAATTTGTTTATTGTGTAAGTAGTTTAAATGTTTCAGTGAATACAGAATATAATTAATAAACATGACTGTTTTTGACGTTTACACTTGTTTATTGATATTACGCGATTGTCACTTCAATGTTTTTTTTTTGAGTTTTTTGGTCTTAATCAGCCACGCATTAATTAAAGTGGGGCAAGCCTCTACATAAAGACTGGCATTGTCCTTGGCCTTTAGAATTACATTAAAATAACTAACAATTGCAAATGCACAGACGTATAATTATTTTATATTTATTATAAACAAATAGATTAATAAGTGACTACACCTTTCATACCTTGCGATCCAGAGCTGTTTTAAAATAAAGATGATTTAAGTGTATCTTTATAAGTATAAATTCCGTTTTTGATAGCATTTGTTTGATAGCTGCTACTCTCAAACAATGTTCTAGATCTAACCGGCAAGCTATCAGAATGGCTATTGATTACAGAAACGATTGCGTTTTTGAAACATGCGGACACGTGCATATATCCAAATTAGTACAATTAACTACATATCTGATTCATTTATTCTGAGTCTACTTGGAAATCTTACATCACTCTGGGTGACATCTAAATTTAAACAAATAAACATATATTTCCATAAAGCGGTGAACATAGAATACTGGCTGAATTTTTGACACGTATTTTAATCTTGAAATTAGATGTATATGTCTCTAACAGATATAAGCTTGCCGCATATTCACTTCTCCTTATTGTTACTATTCTAATTAATCTATTTTAATTTATCTTATGTGTACACAAGAACTGTAAATGAAAACATTGTATTTCATATTGACTGTAACATTATCGATTGAAACCGAATTATTATTATATAAGCAAAGGTATAAAAATCAGCAAGCGCTAACCATTGATGAATTGGGCTAAGACTTACAGTTGTTCGACAAAACGGCGTTACCGCAAAATATATCGATCGATTCTACTAGCAAGTATCGATTCTTATAGATTATTTTTCATCTAATTATATAGATCTAAACTAGAAATTTGCATTCATCAGTCGAGTCTCAATTCGTTCATGACAAGTTCGTTATTGTAGCTATAACTTTCTGAATGTAGAATTCATTCCGAAGCGAGCAAAATATACAAATTTGTTTTGTTTGCCTTAGAACATCCTCATGTGTATGATTTTGTTCGTGAGAATTTAATTACTTGTTAGAACAGTACTATTGGAATCTGTAATACGACGCAAATACGATTAAGATAACTTCAGATTAATTTAAATTAATTAGGATTTCAAGTCAAAAGATAGGAAAGGAGATAATATTCAGGGAACACTGCGTCATCATTTGACGCTCTCTGAATTGTATAATAGATAGATAAGTGAAAACTTTTAAAATAGTAAAATTTACTACAACTAAACTGGTCTATGATACAAACGTTACAAGCATGTCGAAACGCATTTTCACTAACCTAATTACATACAGATAGAAAAAATATTGTTTAACTTACTTTATAAGTACTTCACACCAATTTAAAATACATTCAAAAGCACACAAAGAAAAGAAATGCGTTTTTTTTCTTAAATTTAAATTTTTGGACATAGACCACTTTAGTCCCAGACGGTTCTAATTTCGCCAGTTAGATAACTATCACATCATTCACATATAAATTCTAAGAGAGCCCAAAGGTGTTTTTTAGAAGAAACATTCACTGATAAGTGTCAAATAATAGCAGTTTACAATTTCACCTTTCACCTACCATTCCCACACACTTTATCAAAACCTTGATGGGACATAATCAAATAAGGGCCATAGCTAATTTGATACTTAATATTATGTTATATCTATACAATGAGTAACTAGAGCTATTGTGTAAAGGCATTATTTGGAAGCTAGTTATGATCACATAATATATGTAGTTAATTTATGGATATTGATATTTTTTTAAATATTTGCTTGATTTAAGGGAAAATTACTTATTCAATTTTATGTCACTTGTACTGTTCCACAAAATACTTTTCATTTATTTATATATTTTCCAATAATAAAAAGTGTTTTGTAAAACAGTACCAGTGACATAAAATGTAATAACAAATGAAGTCTTATCAAGTATAAAATTTAGAAAATTGCTTAATTTAGGCTCAAAGCATTATTTAATACACAATACAATTTCTATTTTAACAAATAATTATTTTAATTGTTATTGTACTACTTACATGCTCGTTTCGGTTGTGATATGGATTTTCGTACTTATTTAAGGAATAAGGAAACTATAACAGGCTTAGCTCGGGCTACAGAGTACAAGTTGAAAAGCGACGTTGTCAGTAGGAGTGAATTAACGGGAAAAAATTACACTGGTAATAGCATCTATAATAATTTCAATTTCCGTACGTATCTTCGCGCAATATTCCTAGCAGAATTAATGTAGAGAACTAAGTGTTAGACCGTCAGATTGCTAAACATTACTAAGTAACTTAATGTTTTTGTTTATGTTATGCTTACGTTCGTTACATAATATGATTATTTTGTACGTAATCATCATAAATAAATTTTCCGGATCAAAATACATATTAATTTATAGTATTTTTAATGTTTTAAATATTATATGTGGCAACACAAAATGTGACCCCTGAAGGCTTTGTAAGGAGGCCGACACAAAGATCGCAACCAAATCGCAAATGTCCATTTTAAAATACTTTATAAAAGAACATGCAAATATTAGTCTCATTATAATTCAACTCATTTTTTGATAATGTTATCCACCTACTTACATACACCTTTAGGAACGGGCAGAGTTTTATTTACTTACTGTTTATTCGAATCTGGTGTGTGATCCAGACTAATATTATAAGGTCTATAATAGTTTCTTTTGTGAGTTTGGCAATAGCGGTTCTAATACTGACTTTGGCGTATCGCATTTCAACTTGATGTATGTGTTCCGCAATCTCAAATACTCTATTTCTTTCATGATGATGACCATTGAATAAATCCTTTTTTTTACACGTTTTTGTATTTCCTATATTTTTTATTGACATTTAATACCAGATTGTTATAATAGCTGTCTTTATAAATATATGCATTCAAAAACATATTCCCCAAATTGAGGGATTTCGAAAATACTTTGGTGTTTTCGTGTTATTTTAGTAATTAAAAGGTATAATATGTATACACTGGTTGTCATATAGTAGTATTTATTAAATATATATCGACTTTATGTATTGACTAGACTAATATGAATCCTTTACTCTAATATATGAAAATCCTCCCCCATCTTTTGCTATATACTATTTAAACGGATGCTAATGTGTCTGTATTAAGGTGCAAGTAAGAAATACAAATTTCTGTACACGGGTGAGAGATAAAAAATTAAAAAATGACCTAATTTATCTCTATCGCAACGAACGAACTGTATTTCTATTATTATCTATATATTTAGGAATGCTGAAGTGACTTTCATCGTTGTGGTAACAGTAATTATTACAATAAATAATATTGCTTTCACATCGCTATATCGTGAGCCATTCAAATTCGAAACCCGATCATACTCGCTCATACATACAATCATGACTAACGACTTCTAAAACAGACTTCATAATAATCAAAATCACAACGTTAATTAAAGACTCGCAAAAAACGAAATGACTCTGAGATGAGTCGCTGTTGCGGAGTATTACAAAATAATACTACAATAAATAATATCAAGCAAAAAACCGCAAACTTTCCATAGCAACAACACTTCGTTATTCGAGCTAAAATACTGAGTATATTGTAAAAATAAATATTGAAGTCTCAAATATATTACATAAACACACATGTCAACATTAAAAAGCTAAATAATTTCGTTCAGATAAGCATCTAGGGCTACCACAGAGCTTTATGTTATGCCCCATACATTTGTTGATATATCGTAAAACTAGTTGTTTTATACCAACGCTATACACGTATAGTAAGGTCCCTAGGAAATACTTATTAATTAGTAATAATTATATAGCTCATTCTTCTAGGCTCGGTGGGCTTTCATCGACGAATATTGCGTGAGATTTCATATGTATAAGGAACGCCAGTAATCTATCGTTGTCTGCATCAGAACCCCTAAAAGGAACAAAATTAATCAATTAGAATTACACATTATGTGTGACACATAAATAGTAACACACATTTATCCGTAATTATTATAAAAATATAATGTCGACTGCGACCCGATCAAAAAAAAAATATATACGCTTTCACAATTAAGACGGATGTAACGACACTTTTCATACTTAAATCAATCAATCCATTTTTAGGCTACAGAGCTTGCTAAGAAATATTAATACTGGTTAATATTTTATAAGGGTCCAATGCACTTGGACAGTACACAAACATACATCTACGTGTTCACGCCCTCTTACGGAGTACACAGGGTAGTCTGAACGACACATAATATCAAGGTCCCTTAATCTGGATAGTTGAATTGACAAATTTGCTTAGTGTAATATGTTGTGAACGATAGTCACACATATTTGGTAGAGTTACGTACCAATGGTTTAACTATTTCTGCCACAATATTGTTAACAATTTTAAATAATATTAATTGTTAGCACTGCAGTATTTATTATATTAATTAATATAAAAAACATCAATCACAAAATAATTTCTTGTTATAAATTACTGAAAAATAACAAATATTAAAACCTCACAAGGTGGCAATCACTGCCACAATAGCGCTAGTGCTTGCCACTGTCGTAATGTTTGGAGGTTAGGGTAGCCGGTAAACATAAACACAGAGAATTACTATTCCGCTACATGGATAACAACGTCCCATTAACATCTGTGGTAGCCAACATGGTTGTTCTTTATGTCATGAGAGCTATCTGCTTGTTTGTAATCTTTATATGAGAAATCAGAAGAAACCTTATGACTATCGCTTGCTTTTCATGATAGCCAGGACCGTTACCTTCACATGCAGATTTATAGCACGGGGATTGGTATACCAACGAAGAGGTCGAGCAGCTATTTAACATTTTTATAAACAATTATTAAATTTATTATATTTTATATATTAATAGTAAAAAAGATAACACACCGACCAGAGAATCGAACCTGGAATCTTGTGATCTGAGCTAAATAGGCAAACAACTAGACAATGAACTGTATAATAGTTGAAAAATTTAACGATCAAACTAATTAACGATTACAAGTGCACTGATCAAATTAATAACTTACTCAATATCGATTTCGATTGCTAATATAGTATGATGTGGTTTGCCTTCTTCATCCAAACATCTGAAAATACAAATATTTTTATGGTAAATAAAATATATCTTTTTATAGGAGAAGGGGCAAGCGGACACGAGACTCACCTGACGGTAAGCGATCACCACCCATAGACAACTACACTACTAGAAGTCTGGCATTTGCGTTGCCAACCTTTTAAGAAGTAAGCTCTCTTATTTAAGGTTAAGTTCGGGAAAACCTCCGCCTACAATTGGTTACACAAAAGAGTAGTGTGGAATAAAAAGTGCCTCTAGAATCGTACAGTTGTGGATTTCCAGACATCGATACCATCTCGAGGGTGAAACATTGAATATCTTTATATGTTAACTGGATTATAGATGAATGAATGAATGGTTAAATGTAATACTATAGATACCTTTATAGAATGCATTTTTTATTACTTTGATATTTAACTTGAGTAACTAAAGATAGATGGCGCGGTATAGCAATTGAATCACGCTATCGAAATTAGGGGTTGATAGTATAAGTGAATTCTCGAAACAGATTAATTTCCAAGTTAATTCTCAATACTTAACGTGTGGTTAAGTAGTGAGAGTTAGCTTGCAGAATTCAATGCTAAATTTTTGGAAGTAGTGCACTCAAGTTACATTGAGTGCATCTATTAT